>JAPKID020007844.1:0-10118 GCA_026931265.2 Tropidonophis doriae
AAGAAGTGGAATGAATTTTGTACATGTGAGTTGATGGATTCTGCGTAGGGTTGTACAAATGGAGATGGGTTGTTGTAGTTCAGACCAGTTCAGTCGAATTGGTAGTGGAAGACAGGCCTGGGTGACCCGGGCTTCCCATACCCCTGAACCAGTTTCCTCACTGCTGATGGGCTGCTGCCATTTTGGATTTTAGTGACTGCATGTGCGCAGTTCACTGTAAATTGCTCAGCACAGGACAATTTACATTGAACATTGAAAATGCTGGTTCCCAACATGCACACATTGTGTGCATGTTAGGAACCAGTAGTAAAATTGGCAACAACCCACTTCTGCTTCTTAGCAACAATTTGGAAATGACTTGCCATTACCATTTTATGAAATTTTCCCCTTTGGGCATTTGCTATCTTCCTTCTATGAATTAGTCAAACCTTGTTTGAGGTTTTGAAATAGCCCTTGGTCAATTAGTTGCTTACCCCTGCAACATTTCCTGAAGTACCCTACATTATTCAATTTATGAGGGAGAAAATTTCAAGCTGTAACTGTTAGTTCAGAAGCAGCAGTCAGTAGCTGTCATGTATTTCTCTTGTCTCATTGGAGCAATCAGCTCAACTTCTGGGTCTGGTTGTTGGGTTGTTGTTGTTATTGATGCAGGTGTGATTGTGGGTATGTAGGTGTATAACTGACGAAAACAGTGTTCTGCTGTCATGAGGCAAACTCCATCCCATTTGTGTGTGCATCATGATTTTGTAACCATAGATGAAAGCGATGAAACTTGGGTTGTGACAGTACAATACTGTTTTTGTCATTTTGATGAAAATCTTCAGTCCTATAGATGCCTCTGGACATTGGTCAGCACAGAAACAGCAGCAATTTATTTATTTTTTCTTTTTCTCCCTCGACAGGAAAGGAATATAGTTAAGGGCATGAAACTATGTCTTTTGGGACAGCAAGTGAACACCAATTGTGATCACCAGTTGGTAGAAAGACAAATGCTGATTGACTGTTAGGTTTTTTGCAAGATTCATCAACAGGTAAGCATATCCAATCTTATAGCAACTCAGTGTCTGTAAACAATGAAAACAGACTGGTTCAATACTGTAGCTATACTTAAAAGTGTAATCACAAGAATTGGGAGATAGAAAGCTTAACTGGATGGAAGGATCTGCACATTTTTCACTGTATTATTCCCAGGACAATCATGTGGAATAGTGGCCTTTTGTGTTAAAGATTGGTATATATATGCTGGGGCCTAGAGGTGTAGCTCTTGGAGATTATGAGTTCAATCCTAGGTAGAGGCAGATGTAGGGTCTCCTGCTTGGGCAGGGGGTTGGACCAGTTGACCTGACCCTTCCACCTCTGTTAATCTGTTTCATGTGGACTTACATTTTCACAATCTCCTATATATGATAATAGCTGTATTCATACAGCATGTTAGATTATTGTCCACATTTGTCTGGAGCTCTGTTCATTTTGCAAATCTAGGCAAATGGGTTAATTTAGTGAATCCTTGTACTTCCTTCCTCCTTTCATTTACATATCTGGGAAAAAGTTTATAAAGAAGTTGCTTTCATTACAAAACGTTACATGAATAAACAAAAAGAACAGGAATGGAAGAAAATTGGTTCATCTCCAATATCATCTAAAAATTAATAACTGAGTCCAGAGTATTGTAATGTTTTTCCTATGAGGAGATATTAAATTATATTCTGTTTAGTTAAAAATTTATACGAAGATTGGTACTTGATTTGACAGTCTGAGAAAAAGCTCCACAAGAAGCCCCTTTTACATTTGTAATTTACATGAAATAAATATAATGAAATCAGGTAAAGCCTGTATATTTTAATAAGATTTGCTACTTGACCTAATTAGTTGAAAGAGTCTGGGTTTTGGTAAGCTTTCCATAATTCCATTTTAGCATTCATAGGAAAAATGTTCATGTCTGTTTTCACAACATTTTACAACTGCCTGTATTTTGGTGTCCATTTGGAAGTAAAACAACTTTTCTCAATTTAGCAGCAAACCAAATATTTTATGACAAAACATACTGTGTTGAATACCCTACCATAAAATAAGTAAAGTTTAGTGAAGTTTAGGAGGGGAATTGCAGGCAACTATTGCTGAATCTTTAAGCTAACCTTAGCTTTCCTAGTGAAGAAATAACAAGGAAATCTTCTAGGTTTAAAGATAAGAAATGTTCTTAAAGACAAAAACTGTGTATGATAGAAAAAAAGAGCATACAAAATTGATTATTGAACCAATTCAAACACATGATATACTAAATCAAAAACTAGCCATCATATTTTAGCCTAACAAGAGTCTTAACAATGAGCAAATTCTGACCCCCTTTTTACTTCTTTGGGGTGCACCTTTATTAAAACAGACCCATCAACAATTATTGAATAAAAAGTAAACATCTTTCCCTAAATGTTATTTATTTTTAAATCGTTGTGTTGAATAGTTTCTGAGTTGGAGGAATTTTTGAGAAATTGAAGTCTATTCCACCAAATACATCTACAACATATTGAAATTGGAATGGGGAAGCAATTGCACCAAAATGACTTCTCCTTATGTCATAAAAATCATTAAAAAGTATGATGTAATTTTTTATTTATTTTTCACATTTCTGAACCATCCATCTGTCTCAAAGAAGGACTCCAGTACCTATCTGCACCTCCTTTTTAGCCATTTATCTTCCTTGGACACTGCAATATTGGACAGCAATCCATAAGGCCGAATGTTTTATAACCACTAGAACTGAGCAGCCTGTATGTCCACTTGGATATTTGTTTAGTGGTCCAAATGCAGCTTGATTGGATAAAGCTACACATAACATTATTCTGAATCATTATAATCTTTCTGTTAATTTTCTGCACCAAATTCTACCTTGTTGATGGGAAGCTTATCAGATGGGCATACAAACCACCCAGTGCATTTTGAAAGGTTTCTTGCTGGTGGCTTGAGAAAAACAAACTTGGAAAATGTTTTCCCAGTGATGTACCTGGGCCCTTCATTTCTGGCATTCAGGAAAGTACTGAAGATATTTCTTCAGGAGAAAAAAGCGTTACACATATAATCCAGTGGTAAATTGGGTGACCTTACGCTTTTTATTGATTGTTTATTTAAACATATGTATATCTTCTCATCTTAAATCCAAATTCTGGGCAGCTTATCACACATCAATCAAACAGTATATATAGCTAAAGCAAAAATAAAAGCAAAAACAGAAGGAAAAAAAGAGAAAAACCTGCTACTGTAACCATGCATGACTCATGGAACCCATCCCATTCTAAATCAGGAATCTCCAAACTTGGCAACTTTAAGACTAGTGGACTTCAACTCCCAGAATTTCCCAGCCAGCCATGGGAGTTGAATTCTACAAGTTTTAAAGTTGCGAACTTTGTTCTAAATGGCTATTAGTTGTCTCAATGGGTTGTTGAAGGATGTTACTTAGGGGTTATGTTTTATTGTTCAGTGTGTAATGATTTCCAACATTTAGCAATTATTAGAAATATGCAAGTATTTAGAACTATTGTGTAAAATATGTAGAAGCACTTACCCTATTTTTCAGTGACACTTTTCTTACATGGTCACAGAAAATCACCATGTGCAGCTACAGCATGGTTATTATGTGAGACAAGGGAAATGTGCTACTTTGTGAATCTGCCACTGTAGGATATAATTTGTGAGTGCACACTGGACCCAAAGTGTGTTTTCCTACTTCAGATCTAAATATGGCTAATTGTCACTTATCTCCAAGAAATCTAAATATTTTTACTTCTTTTTATTATTTTGACTTTTAGAATGTGCAAATAAGAAATATTTAAGATTCTCTCCTTTATATGCTAATGACCGTCTTAATAATCATGGAAATGATATTGAAAATTGAGTTGCAACAAAGTAACCAATATATGTCAAATGGCTATATCAATAAAACTTCAACTGAATCCTCCAATGAAGAAGATTCACACTGAAGCAGGGACCAGCTTTTCAGCAGCAAATTGAATCAGGTGGCTTCGATATGCTTCATGATCTTTCAAAGTGTGGCACAAACTCAAAGTGTGTCACCAACCTGAATTCCTAGTATCCCAAGCTTGTTGTTGTCCTTGTAGTGGTAGGAGGTAAAGTCCCAGAAGACCAGAGTACTGCAGGGAGAAAAGTCTTTTATTTTCTCTATATTTCCACTTTCTTTTCCTCTTTCTCTTGAGTAAATTCTTTTTGCAAGCAAGGGGAACTTTCCCCAACCTCCTGATTCCAAACGCCTTCCCTTCTGTTCTTTGCCATTCTCTACAGTTGGAGCTTTTATAGATTTTTAACATCACTCCTGCCTATTTTCCAAATTAGGTTCTTTTCATTTCCTTTCACCTACTTGCCACAGAAGATAACCTAGGTTCGGATTAAATTTTAACCTGGAACCTGCAGGTCTCACAGGATGGGCAATCCAGCTTTTATTTTTTTCCCTGTGTCCTGGAAGTTAATTATTTTGTGCTTTCGTGGCCTGAACTAACTCAAGAGCAATCTACTGGGTTGCAGAAAAAGCAGATGTCTACTGTTAGCAGAGATGTACTGTGCTACTTGAGCTTTCCTTGTGAGTTAACCTAGTTTGAATTAGAAAACAATGAGCTTCTTGGTGAATTAATTGATAATTAATTGATTTTGTTCTGGGGACAGTGGGAAAACAGGAATAAAAGTTAGAAGGAAATAGCAGAAAAGGGAAAGGTGGAAGGCACACAGTTGAAGCTCACTGGGCACTGTATTTGGATATGAGAATTTTGACTTATTGAGCAAATATATTAATAGAGATTCTGTTTTAGTTATTGACCCAAGACTTATTACATATCATTTAAGTGTAGTGAAAGTAAGTATTAGTGATAGTATCTCACTATCCCCATAGGTGCACAGAGATAATGCAGAAGACCATTGTTATTTTGAGAAGTTTAGTGATATATTTTGATTTCTCCTTCATGTTAAGAAAAGTCTAGAAATTTAGTGTTCATTCTGAGCCAACGAGCTTGATTTTCATTCTTGCTTGTTGAATAAAGGAGATGGATGAAGAATTTTCAGAGTTTCAGTCCTCATTCAGTCAAGATCAGGCAGGTCTTGTCTGACCACAGCTGAGCCATGATGTCATGGCCCCAGGTTTTGATAAAAACCTTAGAGTTATGATTTGTTGGGGGAACCTAGACCTGAGTATTGTGGAAACTGGTCATCCTTGGGTTATCTCTGCTGTCATTTTTAAGGAGCAACTGACAACTTGTAAGAGATTTGGGTATCATCTTGATGGGCTGGCGGCTAAAGCAAGGTCATGGCACACACTTGCCATAAATCAGGAAGATTGTAATTGTGGGGGTCTGTCCGGCAAGAACAAAGAATGCTTATCAAAAGGAAATATGCATGTGTAAAGCTTGTAGCAATTATGGGTAGTTAGACAACTTGCAGACGTCAGCTAAAGTTAGGGATGGTCTGTAGCAAATGAAATGTGTATTAGATAACTCCTGGGGCATTCATAAGCCAAGGTTTAGGAACAGGGACAGCTAGAGACCAATAGAACAAATTGTAGAATTATTACTACAATGTTTATTATATGATATTTCTTATTATCCAAACTTGTCCTGCCTTTTCCTTTAGTAAAAAGGTATAAAGCTTTCTTAATCCTTTGTTCTTGGTTCTTTGACTTTTGACCAGGAACCCTTTTCTTTGGAGTACTCCAATAAAAAGCAATCAGAAAACCTGCACCTCATGTCTGGCGTCCATCATTGGCTTCGGCACCAAGCTCTGACCCAAATTCGGGACAACAATCTTGTTTAGTAAACATGTTTTTTATGTTATGTTTTTTTTAATTATCTTTGTTTGGATTAGTAATAAAGCTTAAAATGTCTTTATTTACACTTGTGCTTATTGTCTCAAGATCCAAAAGGACCTATTGCCTGGGCACTTGATCACTCTCCTGACACTTGGCAAAAATAAGGCCTGCATAGTTTTCTAAAATCCTGCAAGTTAGAGCTGAGCATACTTGAAACTTGCCCATAAATATAGGCACCCTCAATAGGGACAGCTCCTGATCACAGTAAAGCTGCCAAGTGTATTTGCTGTCTTCAGCAATAAAACCCTTTAGGCCATGATGCTTGATGTGCAATGGTCTTAAGAGGCAATTGTATGGAAGAATGATGACTCTGGGGCTTATGTGCACTTTTTTCATACCAACACATGCTTACTTCTCACAGATATAATACCTGCAGAGTTGTTGTTTCTATTTTGTGAGCTTACCTAGGCAATACGGCCATAATGCACTTCATTATAAAATATATCACTTTAGACACAAACATATTTGCTCTTTTTCACTTGCATTAATTGGTCCCATGAAGTCAGAAATTGAGATTTTTAATGCATTATTAGCCATTATTTTTACACTCCGCAGTTGCATTGAGCAGGGTATCAATTTCATTTGAAGACAATCTGGATTATCAGACTTTTCCAGGATTATCTATGCCTGAAATAATGGAATTGAAAAATGTTATGATTTCTACAGATTTATGGTTCGTAAACTTTTGGTTCAAAGTTAATCTGGTTTATCACGCTTACTTGGCTGCCTTTGAATACAAATCTAACAGCTTGACTAACTCTGCACTGCATGTGTAGTTATATAGCTGAGCTTCCTACAGGGAGAGAAACATCATTTGTCTTACTTTATGGCATTATGAAAGTTGTGAGAGTACAAAGATTAGTTGTCCTTGATAAATATAACAAAATACTATTGAGCTTTGAAAGGTCATTTCAGAAATAATGCTGCTGATTGATTAGTGTCCAGCATGTCTAAGTCATATAAGATCTAGGAGTTAATCCAGTCCATTACCTGACTGCATCAGATGCTACAGGCCTGCTGAAATTCAGTGGCAAACAAAAGTGTTTTTGAGGGCTATTTGTACATTTAGAGGATACTTAATTTCCACTTCCTAAAACATTGAAATAATAAGAAAAACTCAGAATTGTACAGCTTTGTTAAGTTGCATAATGAGGTCCTGCTTCCTGTAGCCTTCACAGGGGAGAAAATGTGGAAAAGAATCTGAAATAGATTAACCCCTTCCTGCCATATTGTTTTATTCTGTAATAAAATGAATGCCTATACTTGAAGATGAAATGGCATTGCTAATAAAGAACGTGTGAAAAGATTTGACAGTTCAATATCAGGTATCAATAGAGTGCTCCATTTCACTTATTTCTCCTATTCACTTTTTATTTACATAGTACAACAATTTTGGAAACTGCCCACCTCACTCATAGAAGGACTCTGAGTGATAAAAATAAAAGATAAAACCCATAAATATTATATGTCAATAGAAGGAAGCTAATACAGGAATAGAATAATGAATATTAAAAAGATGGGGAGAGAACCTTGAAGGATATTGACCAACTCAAGGTTGAGTGCTTCTCCAAGAGCTTCAAGCAATTGACAGACCCAAATCTTTAGGCCAGAACTTTGAGGGCATGATTCACATCTTGGGGAGAATATTCCAAAGGTGGAATATTCTCAGCAAGCAAAGCTTTCTTCCTGTGCCCCACCAGTCCTGACTGAGAGAGTGGGGTGGGAAATGTAATGTGGTTGACATTCAGAGGATCATAGATGATGTAAATATTTATGAGAGAGAAGAGTTGTTTGAGCTTATGAGTAAAATGATTACGAGACACTGAAGGAGCTCATTATTATTATTATTATTATTATTATTATTATTATTATTATTATTATTATTAAATCATTCCAGAGTCTTCCCCAATTGGATAACTACTCTCAAAAATCCCAATCAGCATGACCTAGTTGGATATAATTAGTTCTATTTTCTGGTTGGATTTATCAAAGTAGTTAATCAATTGTTATTCCATGCGTAGGAGGTATACCTCAAGATTAAGAACTGGATTTGCAATATCCTTTCAAGAAGGGAAATATGAGGGACAATTAATTTCATGGTGGTATTTTTTGATGAAGTGTGGAATACAATTAAAATACTCCTTGCATCGTTAGGCAATTATTTCCAGTTAATCCTTGGCCAGCAAGTAGGACTTCTAGATGATACACGAGGTACTGTATAATGAATAAGGAAACTTTAAAAACAATCTCAATAAATTAGATGAGTCTCTGAGTACAATCTTTGCAAGGAAAAACAAATACAATGCAACAGCAACATATTATGAAAAGCCTGCATCAACAGAAGCATAATTTGCTAGTAATCATTTACCTCTATGTTACCTTTTTCAGACCCTTCATAAGTACTACATCCAGCTGTAGGCACTATATGCCATAAGAATATTTTAGAAAATTTTGAGCAGGTTCAGAAAGAATTGGTTACAACTGAAGAAACTGACTGTTTCAATATGAGAAAAGATGACTAAAGGGAACATGATAGCACTAAATATCTGAAAAAAAATCATATAAAAGAAGATTGAGACCTGTTCTCTTTCATTTCAGAATTAGAATAGAATATGGAGCAACTAAATTGTTCAAAACTGCTTGGGACTGAACCAGGGCAAAATTGTACTTATCTCCTTATTTATTTTACCTACAGTATATGCAGAATTGGTCATGAGAAATGCTGGATTAGAAGAACTAGAAATTAATTTAATTTGGAAGAAACTTTAGTAATCTCAATCATGCCAATGACTAAAGGGAAAGAGGACTTAAGGAATTTCTTGGTCAAGAAGAAGGAAACCATGTAAAGCATGGTCCTTAATATTATAGAAAACCTAGGTTAAGTTAATAGGCAATTCCAAGGCAAATACATGTACAAAGATGTTGAAGAAATAAGAGACTATTTTCTTAAGCTCAAAATTCATGGTAATGTTGCTAGAACTGTTGTCTGCTATTTGGAACAAAAACTTCAAGAATGTACACAAAGCATTTTAAAGATATAGCATAAAGATATTACATAATATTATACATTGTGCCATGGTTTTCTTAGTTAGCTGTGAAAGCTAGACCAGCAGAAACTTAGAATGAAGAATTTAAATTATGGTGCTAGAGAAAATCGTTGACACTAGAAGAACAAATAATTCAATGCTAATATGTAAAACTAGACTCTTCACCAACACTGAACAGTGGAACCTAAACTTAAATTTTTTGGCCATATAATGTGAAATCAAGACTCATTGGAAAAGAATCTGAATCTGAAAAACTGAAGGATATTGACTATTAAAAGATAAGGTAGCAGTTTACCTATCATTGTAAGATAATGATAAGAATTCTAATAAACAATTACCGATAAGCAGTCAAGGCAAAAATGTTCATTAGGTTATGAAGAAATAGGGACAACTGAAAAACAAAACGCCTTTTGATTTTTGGCTTTAGTGGCTCTATTTTAGAAACCACTACATCTTTAATTAATATAAATGTTCCATATTACATGCAAAATTTATCACTGAATTAAGGTCTCTTGGTAGTCAAATTGAACTTGTGATCCTAAATGTTATTGTACCAGAGGATTGTCTGCTTCTTGCCCTACAAAATTGAACATTTTTTTTGTTAATTGGTCCTTTCAACATGTTTTTCAAGCATAATGCCTCAAATGTCTTCCTGAAAAGACATTAGGAGTTTGTTTTCTCTTTTTGCAACTTGTTCCAGCTCTATTTTTAAACAAAGTAATTATACCATATATAAAATCCTCAAAATGTGTCTACACACTAGAAACATATAAATATAATAATGATACTTTCTCTGTCATGTTCAATGTCTTTCCTAATTCACTCTTGCTCCATGCACATGGATGGCCCAAGTAGGCATGACTTTAATTCAAAATTTAGCAGGTTACAGCTGTTCAGATGTTTTATACTTACTTACCCATCAACACCAGCCAGAATGTTCACTGCAAAAAATTACAGGAAATGAAATCAAAACCATCTGGAGAATCTCTGGTTAACTAGTCATAATTGAACACTTAACATTTATATTAACAGTATATTCTAAGCTATGCTAGAGAAACTCAGCATGCAGGGAGGGAAGAGGTAAATATCAATTTTACATTGAAAGACAGGTGGAATTCCCACTGTAGTGGAGGGTTTCTTTCTCTCTTTCTTTCTTTCTTTCTTTCTTTCTTTCTTTCTTTCTTTCTTTCTTTCTTTCTTTCTTTCTTTCT
>JAPKID020007845.1:0-10117 GCA_026931265.2 Tropidonophis doriae
TCGTGCTTTTTTCTTCCCCTTTATCCAACTAACCACAACAGGATTGTGGTCTGCCCAGGAGTTTGTTCCTATTTCCAAAATATTATTAAGTTATATAAGATGATAGTGTGAAAAATGTGGATAGCTTTTCATCCATTCACAACTTTAGAAATTCTGGGTCATATCTTGAAATAAAATGCTGGGATATTCAGGAAGGAATTGCAGATATGATTCTTTGTACAAGGCATAATTAAACTGTGGAATGTGTTGTTATCAAATGAAACAGCAGTCTGGCACACCGAAATCTGGGTAACATTCAAGGGCAGAAAAAGTAGATAAGTTTTAAAAGTGACTAAACAAATTCATGGAGAAGATAGCTCCATACTGGCTGCAGAACCAATGATGATGATTCTTGACTTGATTCAACAGAGTTCTTTATACCTTTTTCAGGAGGCCTTTAACACTGTCCTTCTCAACTTTGGCAAGCTGAGGATGGGTAGCTGTCAACTCTCAGAATTCTCCAGCAAGCCATCCATGCAGGTGGAGAAACACTGCTCTAGCACTTATTTTATCTTTTTTCATTTTAAGTATGTATCCTAATTATGGTGCAAAACATGGAAACTGCTTAAAAATGTTACCTTACAATGTCTAGTAGGGTACACCAGACAAAAGTAATAAAAATTTAATTTTAATACAGACTTTTCACATTTGCATTTTCAAAATCTATACACAAGCCAAAATATAGTTATACTACAAAATACTTGCAGCATTGTGAATCGTGATATAGATCAATTAACATGTGTAAAAGAAAAATAGATGGGGGAAATACTTGTGAAAGGTTTTATTGTTAGGAAAAATACATATAAAATTTGTGTATTAGGATAATGCAAGAGGATACAAAAAAAAGGCAAAAATAGGGCAGAACCATCATTACTTGTTCTGAGAAACTATATAAATCAAATTATTTCCTATCTTTAGTATAAGAAACTAAAGAGTAAACCTGTTCCAAGCTCTTAGAGTAAAATGGATTGAAGGAGAGATAAAAGTTGCATAAATAAACTAAACTACTCATGCATCACTAGTCTTTACTTTTTTAAATTGCTCTTTGCCATCACAACTGCTCCCCCCCCCCCCCCGCCAGCTCAGAGGAAAATCATTCAAAACTTCAACAATGCCATCAACATTCAAATCAAATCAATAGAAAACTATTCTGGATTGAATCTGCCAAGAGGAAGTATTTGGTTAAGGATCCCTTTGGATGAAGACTGAATAGTTCATCGGCTCCCATTCAGATCTGGGCCACGTCCTTCTCGCTATGGAAAAAAAATAAAAGTCTTTACATACTTTCAGGCTCTCCATTAGTAGATTTACCTCCATTGGGCAGTGACAGCACTAATGGACTCTCTATAACTGCATGTACAGGACATCCATTGTGGCTTCGTGATGTTTCTCTGGCATTATAAGGTGGAGGAGGTGTATCAGCTAGGAAAAAGAAAATAATGCTGGGCTTAGTATTTCATGACCTGCCTATGAAATATTGGATTAGATCAGATGCTTACCAATGATTTCATTTTATGCACACATAAACCACAGAGTCCAGATTCTCTGTTACAACTTCCAAGAATACTTGGAACTCCATATTAGTGTTTCTGTTGACTATCTGAACAAATTTATTCAATTTATCACATTTTGAAAAAGTGGCTCGGGATTGCATAGGTTCTATTTTTTCCTAACACACACACACACACACACACACACACACACACACACACACTCTTATAAAATAAATTGGGCTGAGTAAATGGCGCAAACTCAATCAGAGAGTTTCTGTGGCTAAAATAACTATATTTCCTTGGTCCTAGTTTAAGACCCTTGACTACTACCCTATGTTGGGTCTCTTTAACAATTTTTACTAGAATTATTTCTTATTACTGCCTGTTTTCATATCTTTTTTCTATTGTTGCTTTTATAATGTTAATGTGTTGCAACCTACAGTCTTTAGAGCTGGCTGAATTATAAAAACTGTAAAATCAATCAATCAATCAATAAGCCACTGTTCAACTCAAAATCTCAAAGTAATAAAGCTATTATTACCAAAATTGTTTGAACTTGTAAAAGCGAGGTACAAATGAAAGCTGATTTTGTGTGTGTGTGTGCAAAACTCTAGAGTGATATGGTGTGCTTGCAGAAGATATTTGCCTAGAATTCAATCCTAGGTAGCGGCAAATATTTTGTTTCTCTCTCAAGGTGCAAAGAGAAAACTGCCAACTCCACATAGGCATCAGGAAGGGCATCCAACCAGTAAACACTCAGCTCCATTCAGTCAGTTCAACTCTACCCTGAATGATGGGATAACAGGGTCGTAAAAAGAAAAAAAAATCAAAACTCTTGTTTCTTAAAAGAACTTTCTGTACATTCAGCATCACTCAACTAGAATTCAAAAATAATATTTTGCATACCTGTGAGCTCATAAGGACTTCCTGGGGCAGAGGAATTTCCTGGGGAGTCTGGGTAGCTCATACTGCTTGGTGACTGCGAGTACATATTGGGGGACGCTGGGAAAGGGGTGCAGGGAGGCTGCTGGAAAGACTCAGGGTAAGTTGCATTGTGAGGCATCAGTGGCTCACTGTGAAGAGATGTGTTCCGGAATTTGGCAAGGAGGCTAAGATGTGGGTTGAATTCACTGTGTCTTGGAACCAACACTGGAGGTAACACTACAGCAAAAGAACAAAACAGAGGTTTTGAAAATAAAAATTCTTCCAAGTCTTAGGCAGAAGTATATCATTACCCATCTGTAAAATTTTCAAAGAGATATTACAGAGACTGGAATATGATGCTTTAGCTCTAAACTATAGCTTTGCTAAAGTTACAAACCAAGATCTGGCACATTTGTCGGATTAAACAATATAATCCATTTTAGGTTACTTTCTGACCTGCTTGATCACAAGCATGTAAACAGAAATAGTAATTATTTGGAACCTCAAGTCTAGAAATTTGTGGCACAGCTTTAAGGCTAAAAACTGCAGCAAGTACAAAATTTCATTGCTAAGTTAGTTAAAAGATAACCTACTAATATGCTGAAGATACTTCATTGGTGCCACACCACTATGACGCTAAATTCAAGGTATTTTGGGGTCGCTAGCAAGACAATCTGCGGTGACAGATTGTCTTGCTAGCTATCCAAAAATACCTTGAGTCAAATGTTCCACTCCCACCTGCTCTAGTGGGATTGCAGCAAAACTGTATAATAGGTTCCTTCCTTTCCCTTTGTATTTTATAAGATACATATTTGACTTGCAGTGATATTATATGTTTAAGATGTTCTTCACAAGGTAAAGATTTAAAGCAGAGGTTCCCAAACTTGGCAACTTTAAGACTTGTGGACTTCAACTCCCAGAATTCTCCAGCCAGCAGAGCTTTGGGAACCTCTGATTTAAAGGAATCTCAAGAGACTTGTCACCTGAAACCAAAAATGACTTGAAATCACACAAAATCTAAGTACTAAATAGTGCTCAGCTAGTACTCTTTTCTAATAGAGTTCTTTCTTAGTGATTTCCAATGAAAATATATGCAACAATGACACATTTCCTGTATAAATAACATTTAGTGTAGTCCTAAGTAAGAACCTATAAGAACTTTACAACTTCAGCACCTTGGACAAGAACAAGACATACGGAAAGTTACACACCAGATACCTATAATTAAAATATTTTTTTTAAAGCAAATGAAAAGCATCCGTTTTGATATTTCACCTATAGTTGAGAGTGTCGTGTTATAATAGCGTTTAAAATGCACAGAAAGTTTTGTTTTGTTTTTATAATTGGTATAAAAGTTATTAACAGACCAATTTACATAACTAAACGATCAGATTAAATATGATGGTAGAATTTACTAGGCTAAGCTGCCTTTGTTGAACAAATTCTTATGTTTGTATCATTAAAAATCATCTGCAATTTTAAAATTCTTTTTAAAACTAAATGTAAATCATCTAAGAGCCACTACTTTTATTATTCATATATGCACTTATTACTATTATTGCTACACTATTTACAGCCATTCCATCCAATAGATGGACAGCTAATGTAGCATCAGAAATCTCCTTATGTTTTCTTTTCAGGATCTTGATCTTCCAATGTAATCCTAACTCAATGGTTGCATCTCTTTGACCTACTTTGATCTAACTACTTTTTCCAATCACAGCTTGCATGCAGCTTCTCTTTTTTGCAGATAGAATAATTATGAAATATGCAATCGATGCTGTGCTATCCTTCATTAAACATTTAAACGATTGACTTACCTGGGGTTTCCACTCTTCGATAATGGTAAGGATTAATGCAGACGTCTTTCTGCTTTGAGCCAAATGGGAATTCACAGCATTCCAGAGGTTTTAACTCATGGTGAGATTGTAGATCGGGCCAGCGCCAGACTCTGCAGTAAATGACATGCGGCAAACCTTTGCGATGTGATACTTGCAGCCTTCCATCCAAAGAGCGTGGGATTGTCACACACTTACTGGGCTGCCCAGGACAGCTAAGTGCCCTCTCCAGTTCCTCCATGGCACCTTTTTTTTTCTTCAGCTTCTTTACCAAGGAGTCAACAGCTTTTTCTGCCCACTTTTCTTCTTCATCTCCTTGCTTCCAGCCCAATAGCCTCTTTACAGCTGGGCTGGTGAAGGAGAACAGAGAACTTATAGGGGTGCTGGAGTGCATAAGAATCTGAGAATACTGGTATAATGTCAATTATTCAACTTCTTTTTCTTTAATGAAGATTCTCACTACTTGAAGAGACACGCCTTCAAAATCAGACTTTTCTCCACATACTCTGCAGTTTGCTGGATATATTTAATCCCAGGATCTTCAAGTAGAGAACAATTCTACAACAGAAGGGAATTATTGTCATATTTCTGTTTGCCTTTTATTTTTTTACAGTTTGTCACTTTAGTTTCTAAGCAATATCACATACTGTTGAAAGCCAAGAGTATTATCATGGTTGCTATATAAGATTGCATATGTGTCTATTATATAAATTACAATAAATTATAAATGCGCATCTTATCACAAAACATGTTTTTTTTTAAAAAAAAGTTAGGAAATATTTATCAATAAAGTTGAACAATTACTTTTACCTGAGTTATTTCTTACCTGGGAAATACTAAATAAAGAAAACTTAGTAGAACTTTCTGTAAATACTATTTTCAAATTTTTGTAGTGGGCGCCATTTTTCACTCCTTAGATAGAAGACTTTGTGGAGGATGCATAATGTTTTCCAGAATGCCAGCACAACGTGACTATCAGCAAAACAAAAATAGGCTATTGGAGTCCACTGGAGTGGATGTCTACGTTAAGTTGATTGGTGAAATAAATAAAAAAAAACACAAAGAAAAAAGCAGGAAGAAAGAAATAACTGAGATCATCTACAGTCCAGCCAAATTAAAAGCCCACATGAACATCAGAGTAATATTATGGGATAGTATGTCTGCAAGTCTGCTTCAAATTGCTCTCTTTTTTACCTTGCCTCGGAAAAAAGATATCCAATGTTACTATTGCTTCCTTTACATAGCATGTGCACTTATTTCTGGATGATCTTGGTAGCTCTCAGAACAGTATGTTCCATGGGCCTGCAGATCTCCTAATCTTCCTAATGCTATGTCTTGCATTGCCTTGCTGCCCTCAGCTATCATCACTAAAGAAATCCTTCAGCATTTAATTTTTCCTACTCTTCTTCTCTAAAAAAACTTTTCTGCCTAGAACAATTGATGTGCTTCTGGACCAAAGCAGCCTTGTTGTTCACATGCAAACCAAACATGCTTGTTTCTAATTGTGCATGAACCACCCAGAGCCAGTTGCTCTATGCAGAAAACAGATCATGTATGAATTAATTTGCACATCCCTACCTTCCTGTCTTTCATCCTTGGTTAAAGGGGATGGAGGGGAATGAAACAATGTATATATTTTCAGCTTTGCAAGTATGTTCAACAGGAAGATTTGAAGAGGAAACAAACATAATCTACTGATATACAGAATCTGTAACCTATAACAATAAAGGCACAAATGAGTTCTTGGATAAAAGACACAATTAGCAGAAACAATGAAGGGAAAATTGATTGCAGAATGTGCCATGTATTGATAAAATAAGCTAAAAATTATAGCATCAGTGAAAAAAAAAGACAGAAGTTCTTAGATTTCTTCTTTAAAGGAAGCAACACAATGACTTAACATTTTACTCCAAGCTTCCTGATAAAAGAAAGTAACTTCTTAGATAATCACGTTTCCCTCTGATAGTACTGTCCTGTAGCTTCATCTTTCCACTTCCCATTTTCAACTATTTTTAAAGTCTAGATTTTTTTAAAAAAAATCTTCAGCTCCAGGTATGACATCTGTAAAATTAGTAATACAGGTAGTCCTTGACTTACAATAGTTCATTTAGTGACCGTTCAAAGTTACAACAGTACTGAAAAAAAAGACTTATGGCCATTTTTCACACTTATGACCATTGCAGCATAATTCTGATTATGCTGCATTTCAGGCATTTGGCAACTGACTCATCTTTATGACAGTTGCATTGACCTGGGGTCATGTAATCACTCTTTTCAACCTTCTGACAAGCAAAGTCAGTGGGGAAGCCAGGTTCACTTAACAACTGTGTTACTAACTTAAGAACTGCAGTGATTCTCTTAACAACTGGGGCAAAAAAACTTATAAAATGGGGCAAAACTTAGTTAACAAATGTTTTATTTAGTATCAGAAATGTTGGGCTCAATTATGGTCATAAGTTGAGGACTGCCTGTATTGTTGCAAATGTAATATATAGGCATTAATGCATGCAACTAAGAAATATACTATGTTGTAATTGAAGATAAATTGCACTTCTTAATTTTAAAAAGAAAAGAAATATTTTAAAAGGTTGGATAATATTTAAAATGGATGAATATGGGTCTTCAGCTCTTTTTTTTTAGTCCAATCATTAGGAGCTATTCTTTTATTTCTTTATTTATATAAGCCTTAAATAACCCCTTTTTATTATTGTTCTGTACATTATGCATTGTTTTGATTGCATCATCATCATCATCATCTCCTTAGTGGTGGCCTGGTGGATTTTATGCTGCCCCTTTCTAATAGAAACCATAACCACAATTAAAAACCTCAGAAATGTCAAAATCAATTTCCTGGAGAAGGTTCTCTTATACTAAATGTTAATAGTGTAAAAGTCACCACTATGCATTACTGATTTTGATCTTATATCTCCAGATACAAATCTATGTTTGGTTCTGAAACATACTGAAGGTGAAGGTGATAAATAGTTTTACAACAGAGTTTTCTACAACTTACAGCTTGGCAACTAGTACAAACTAGAAATAATGAAGAGTTTCAGTTCCAACATATCCTGGAGCTACAAGGTTGGAAAGAGATACCAATTCTTTTGTATTTTTGTATATTTTATTGTTTTCCTGTACGCCGCCCCGAGTCCCTTTGGGAAGATGGGTGCGGGATATAAATTTAATAAAATAAAAATAAAAAAAATACCTTAAAAGCCTGTTAAAATAAAATTGCTTCTTTAAGATTATTATGAGCTATTTGGAAGGAAGTTGGCAACCCAGGGTAATAAATAAAAAATAAAAATGTAAACATGTGGTGCTACGGCCAGAAAAAAAGATTTGGGTAGTATTTTTTAAGTAACATAATGTAATTTGGTAGTCTATTTTATATCTCTGTGCATTTGCTGCTCTATTTTGAAATGCCCAAACCTGCATTTCTTATGCAATATAATTTTTTTTCATTTTCATTTTATTTGGACTTATATACCGCCCCCTCTCCCCAAAGGGACTCGGGGCAGTGCACAGGAACTAAAAACATATAAACCAACATTATAAATACATAAAATCGAATTAAATTACTTCCCGGTGCTAAAAATTTTTTAAATGTTAAAACCCATCCCATTTATCCAATTAAAAATTTGGCGTACAGGTTAAAGGTTAGGTAAGAGAACTAGACCAAACCGGCCTGATGAAACAAATGAGTTTCATCAACAAATATCTCTGAAAAGAGGCTACATTCAAACCAACTTTTAAAAAACCATGCCTTCCAAGCTTGAATTAGCCCATTAAATAGCTGTTGGAATAGTGCCATCCAATATGTGCCTATTCAGATATCAATGCAATTAAGTTGTTAGATGCTTACTTTCTGAAAAAGACAATTTTAAAACAAACTTACATAGTATATGTGAAAACTTAAATTTTCAACTTAATAGTCATTTCTAGGAGGAGCAGGGAAAAAAAACTTCATCTCTTCCTTCTATTTTTTTAGCTTATAAAATTAATAAAATAGCAGGCAACTTGTGTCATATTTTGCATGCATTAACATTTTATGAAAGATACCCTGTTTCCCCAAAAATAAGACCATCCCTGATAATAATCCCAATTGGATTTTTGAGCGCATTCGTCCTATTGTTTTAAGAGTCACATTACCTTAATTAGCTGATTCCTTAAAGCATCACCACCAATTTTTTTTTATTCTCAGACCATGAAAAGTGAGGTTGCTTTAATAAATAGCAAAGAGATGATTGGTTTGAAATATGTCCTTCAAATAACTTTTCAAGAGAACATATTCCTAAAAGACATATTTCCCCAGCTGAAAAAAATGGGCATCAAACCAAAATACTCAGATAAAACCATTTAAGAAAAAAGAGGGTGGGTGAAATAAAAGTCAAAGACACACTTAGCCTTAGAGTCCCAGCATGGAATAATTCAAAGAAATCTCCTTTATTTATTTCAGTTTTATAGCTCATTCGCACTTTGAAAAACATGGTGTTTTGAGGAATTTTGATGGTTGGTAGATCTATTGTCTGCATTTCCCTTTCCCTGTCATACATACATGCTAAGAGGTTAATTGATCCATAAATGCTTGTGAGAAGACCATTCAAACCACCACAGCTCTAAGAAACAAACAAAAAATATAGGTATTTTCTGGGAATAAATGCAGAAAAACAAATATTCAATTGGTCTTTTCAGAAACCCCCAAAGCAACACCAAAACAGCAACAGCTGTTTGGGCATAGCTTTCATAATTAAATTCATTAGTACTGTGCATAAGGCATGTAACAGTTTGATCAGAATGTATTTCTTGTGGAACTTTTCAATAAAAGCTGATTTTTAAAAAATCCTGAAAGAACAACTGAAGAGATAGCAAAAGACAAAAGGAAAATAAGCAGTCAAATTTATCATCTTTGTTGTTTATTGCCTCATTAAGATGTAGACAATACACATGAGAAAAATGGAAAATATAAAAGGTCTTTAATAACTTATTTATTACTCAAGCAATCCACTTCTGATGCACTGTTAAAAGTCTCCTCTAAAATCAAATACTAAAATTACAGAGTGATTGCAGATTTGCTAGGAAAACTTTCATATGCAATATAATAAGATAATGTGTCAGTGATGGAATCTACATTTTAGTATTTAAAAGTGATGTTTAAGTGATTTCTAAATTATTGCTTTTTATTTCAGATGACAATTTTATATTTTAAATTTAAAACCTAGATTGTTTTTAAGTAAAAATATAATATTTTAATCATAAAGAAAAATACCTTTCCCTGACAATTTTTCATGAAAACATTAGGAAGCTAAAGTTCACATGGAATGCCCTGCTTGATTTATGACCGACTGAATAATTTTTAGTACCTTTATTCCTAGGTAAGTGTAAAAGTGCCCTGTTAAACTGTGGTATTAAACACAATTATTAGTATGGGAGGCTTCTAAAAATATGCAGGATTGTTTTGAAAAGCTTTCTTACCATTACTAAGGTGTGGCATTATTTGTAGTTATTTATTTTTATTCCACCTTTTTATTTTATAAATACTTCAAGGAAGCGGACACATCCAATACTCCTTCCTACTCCTGTTTTCCCCACAATAACAATCCTGTGAAGTGGATCAAGTTGAGAGAGAATTACTGGCCTAAATAAACCAATTTCATTTATCTATACATATAAAGCAAAAAAACCACTCATGATCATGAAATCTCCAGAACCATAAAGCCTACAAACTTGAAATGTGGCATGTATAGGTTTTTTCAAAATAACCATCAGATTATTACTATTTGTTATTATTAACAAATAAAAACATTATTATTATTGTTGTTGTTA
>JAPKID020007846.1:0-10117 GCA_026931265.2 Tropidonophis doriae
TCTGCCTTGGCAAGATTCTCCTTTGTTTTCTCAAACTCTTCCTTCATGTTGGCCATTTCCTTCTCTGACTCTGCACTCTTCAGCAGGGGCTTGATCTTGAAGTACAACTTCATCCAAGGCCAGTGCTTCACATTCATGAATGAACGAATATTGTACTGAATAGTGAAAATGGATTCTCTGGAAGGAAAGCAAAATAAAACTGGTAAGTTTAGAAAAAAAATTGGAATATATATATATAATACAAAATCAAGCTCTTGATTTAATCACCAGCCTTATCAGTTGCAAGATTTGGAAATATTTTAAAATCTGATGACTGTTGGCCAATATGTTGTACCATATATCTAAATAATGCAAGATAAGGGATTAGTTGGGTATATTGTACAACATATTGGGCAATTGTCATGTCATCTGATTTTAAATACTTCCACATTTATTTCCATAGAAGTAAATACAAAAATAAAACTTAAAAATGGGATAGGCACAAATAAATCTTATATTCAACACTTGGATATCTCTAATTTGCACAAATAGCATTCTTCTATCTTGACAAAAATACTATGTTGCATTTATATAATTTTCACTAACATAAGTTAAAGAATATAATATGTAAGAAATATAGATTAATACTACTTCACAAAGATTTTCAAGTGCATTTTTTAAAAAAAGGTTTATGCAGTGAAATGTGAAATAAATATATATTTAAATGCATAATTTCTGCCATGTTGTGCAATGAACTGTCCTGAGGACCTGAGATTTTTCATGGCTATTTACATCATTCATACATGTCTTCTCAAATCTACTATTGCTAAATGTTGTTAAATGTTCTATACTATATATTATAGTCTGTTGTGCATGATACAGTGGTTTTCCAACCATCAGTATGGTCCATGGTTCACATGTTATCTGTTTAGGTATTGAAGATGATCCTTACATGTGTCTCATTGTGTATGTTTCATTTTATTTGTAATAGTAAAATTGTACCTTCGTTCCATCATTTTCTTGAATTCAGACCTTGCTAAGAACCCACGACACATAGCTTGGGTGCGTGTAATTAATTGTGCCAGCTTATCATCTCTCATCTCCTCTAGAAGACCCAGAAGCCCAGCTTTGAAGAACACCTTGGGTGTGGAAGAGAAAGTATAATAAATATATAATAGTCCCCATAAACAATGTTGCATTCAAACAGTCAAAAAGTCATCTTACTTTGGTGTGGCCAAATTTATACTGGGTATGGTCAACATCAATTGATCCAAGAAGTTTCTCAGAAGCCTTCTTGCTATCTATGAATTGTCCCTCTGGGATGGCACTTGCATTCAGAACTTTGTATCTATTAAAGAAAGCAGACGCTAAAGTTGCCTAACATTGGAAGCCATGATATTAAGACGACATGTAGGGGTGAAACTAATTTTGGTAAACATCCAAAGAAACATTTGGTCTACATCCCCTTCTCTGCCCTATACACAAACATACAGGCTGAATACATAAAATCTATGGGGAAGACCAAAACATGTATACAAATTGAAGCACGTACAAAAGAGCATGACTTTTGCATTTTAACAAATTTTCATTAAATTGTGCACCATTTTGCACACATACACGCCCCACCCCTCAGGTGACATTGTTAATAACCTAAGAGCTCTGAATAATGGTATCTATTACTAGGAAAGTTTAGATCATACTCAAAAGTTCTACTAAGCATTTTGCTTTCCGTTCTGATGACAGCAGAACTGTGTATTGTTTCTTCCTGGGTTTTCAGTTTAGAGGACTTAAAGTTTGTCTTTAGTGAAGGGAAAGTAGTGTGCTCCTGTTTGCTGTTTAATAACAGTCTTTCCAAACAGCATGAGAACAAATTCTCTACCAGCTTTGGCTACTTCCTTAAAGCAAAGAGGTTCGTCAATGTGGCTGAGTTTTCTAAATATTTATCAGTATCAACTTGTCATCATCAGTGGTGGGTTCTGGATCCCATCACAACCAGTACGCTGCGATGGGGCCAAGCATCCACCATGTGCATATGTGCTGTGCATGCATGCTCACCATCACCCTGCAAGGCTCCAGCTGCTCAACAGAACCTTGCATGGGCACTGTAGACTGTGTGCACATGCGCAACTGGCCTAGTTGGGTCAAATGTAGGACAGGCGGGCGGAACATTTGCTCAAATAGTTTGTCATTGCTTTTTTAGAAATGATAATTATTGACCCGAATTCACCCAACTGGTCTCCATATCCAAGGTAGATTCAGAAAACCTAGGTCTCTCAGAAAACCTAGTGATGGGATTATTATTTTTTTAAAAACAGTTCTGTGGGCGTGGCTTGGTGGATATGGCTTGGTGGGCATTGCTTGGTGGGTGTGGCTTGATGGGCATGGCAGGGGAAGGTTACTGCAAAATCCCGTTTTCTTCCGATCAGCTGGAACTTGGGAGTCAGAGAATAGATGGTCTGGGCCAGTCAGAAGTAGTATTTAGTTCTCTGAACTACTCAAAATGTCTGCTACCGGTTTTCCAGAACTGGTTAGAACCTGCTGAATTCCACCTCTGGATCATATGGCACTAGTTACATTCAATAATTCAAGTTACTAAAATGTAAATTCCTGTAAAATAGAGACATTAAAAACAGAATCCAAATGAGTCAGTAGCTGGAAATCAATCTGACCTCTGTTTGAAATCAGCATAAATAATCCTGCTGGGGAAGCCTTTCCTGCAAATTCGGATACCTTCAAGTACACCATTACATCTCAGTTGGTGTAATACAAGCTCATGTTCCATGGCACCTTGGAAAAACCACAGCGAAAAAAAGATGTTCCAATGTGTATAAAAGGTAGGTCACATTTTTCATTTTAAAACCAAACACAGTTCTGTGTCTTACCAGGAGTTTTAGTTTCATTGGGGATGAGGCAGCGCACAAAATGTGGGTGAGTGCTCCTCAGATTGGTCATCAGCTTGTTTAAGTTTTCCTGTAGGATTTGAAAACAAAATTATTATTATTATTATTATTTTTAAAAAGCAAATGTGCATATTAAGGAAAAAACTATAGAGTGAATTCCCCATTTTGACATAAGTAGCCAGAAAAAAATTATGTGGTGAACTTTCCCCACATTCTCACAAACAACCTTTTAATACTTTTGCCCTAATCTGCATCAGATGATATTTATATTGCTATATTGGTTAAGTTTTTAAGTCCATGTTCTTTACTTTTTGAGAGCATGTTACAGATATTTTAATTAAATGATGTTGTGATTAAGAAATGTTTAACAACTTACTCAGGGCTTTAAAAAGCCCCCAGCAGAATTGTGTACTGCGTTCAGTATCTATAATCTTGACTGTGATGTATTCCCTTAAGAACCATTGGTAAACTTCTATTGTTCCATAATACTGCAAGCTAATATTTGATTGTTCTTATCTTGCTTTTCCTCCTCTGAGAGGGCTAAATATGTCTATTGCTCTATCAGCCTATGGATATTGAAAGATGCTTTGTGTGAAGTTAATCTAGGTAGCCAAGTCAACTGGCAATAGCTTTGTAGTTGGACTCTTGTCCTATGTTCAACTTCGGTGGACCCTTCTCCTATCTTCTCCCTTGGAAAACCACTGCCAATCAAAAATCAAAAAATGTCTCTCCCTTCTTTAATTCTGCTATTGCCAAAACCTGTATTTTTTGTGTGGTGGTAAAACATGTATTCTATCACAGATGTATACCTTTCCTCATATTCTATCCCTCCCCTCAGTTATCCTCAGTTTATACAGAGAAACACGTCATTCCTGTGTCTTCAAAGGAATAAAGGATAAGAACATCTGATTTCCATACCCTGAAAAGGGCAGACACAGTCTGGAAGGAGGAGCCCTTCTTCTTGGAAGCCTTCTTGCCCTCTGGAAAAAAGAAAAGGTGGGGGAACCACAATTAGACAGTTTCCTGGGACTTAATAATTTAGTAACTAATTTAGTAACTAACAATAGGTATTAGGTGCGTCACATTGTTATGTTACAGTTTGTTAAACAAGATGTATCAATCTTATATGTATGTAATTATAGTTACAAGAACTGCAGTTGGTGAGGCAAGAATTAAAGGCAGACAACAGGTAAACTCTGATCAAATGCCAGCCTTAAAAGTGGGAAATAGTACAACTAAACTTTCATTTATTTTGGAAAAAATAGGAGGGAAAGGCTTTGTATTTGAAATATTCCTGTGCTCTGTCATAGGCTTATCTTCTATGTAGCTGTGACTTCTTTTATAACTATAGTATGAGCTGCTTATGTACTCATGCTACATCCAAATGCATGGGCTATGTTTCTGAAGAAAGATTTATTGTAGGGACCGATATGAAGTCTGTCACTAAACCATACTGTGTGAGTTCACCTTATGCGAATCCAGAACATTGAAGATTCTATGGCTTAGCATGTTCGAATCAGTTCAGCTCATATATTTATTTGTATTTCTGTGGAAAGTATACATTTGGAGATTTTGTGGGAGAAAATTAAAAAAGCAAATATAGTGTAGCGGTTAAGTCCTGGACTGAAGAGATTTCAGAATGACACACAATATTTTTTGTCAGTGTGGGTCACTTGGCTAGTCTTGGTTGGTCATCCCAATCAATCTCACAAGGTTGCCATGAGGATAAAGCAATCAAAAAATGTGAAACATAAGTACTTTAGCTAATGTTAATGTTGGGTTATTTATAGAACATGGGCCAAGGATGCACCAAGGGTCTTTAGGAGAAGCTGAAAACTATAAAACATTACACATATATGCAATATTACTTATTAAGCAAGTATTAGGAAATATCTGGTTTAAATCATGTTAAGGCAGGCTGCACTTTTAAGGGCTGATGGGCACATTTGAAATACTGAGAATGTGACCATTTGCAAAATGGCTGTTAAGGGTTCACCCATTCACAAAATGGTTGCCATTGGGGACATCATCATTTACAAAACAGTAATTTATTTTAATGGTGTCTTCAGGACAAGCTGGACATCAAGTGCAAATTATGTGATTTTTTCATTTTTAGGTTTATGGATATGAATTCCTATGCTAAGAGTTTCCTAACCAGTATAAAAACAATATCGTCTGGGGATAGCACTGGCTTATTCCTTACATGGGCAGTTGTTTTGACTCTGAATGATGTTTATCATTCACTATTTCAAGTGTTAAGAATTACCTTCTGCTGGACGGTCGGCAAACAATAAGGCCAAGGTCTTCATGGAAGACTTCTGATACAGACCCACCACGGTTTCATTCAGGGGGTCCTTATTCTTGTCCAACCAACCGCTAATGTTGTAATCAACAGTGCCAGCATAGTGCACAAGGGAGAAATGAGCTTCAGCTTTGCCTTTGGCAGGCTTGGGTTTCTGGAAGTTGTTGCTCTTGCCAAGATGCTGGTCATAGAGCTTGTTCTTGAAAGAGGTGTCTGTTGCCTTGGGGAACATGCACTCTTCTTCCAGGATGGAGAAAATGCCCATGGGCTATAAAACAATGAGGGAAAGACAGTTGGCCAATAGATGGACTACGTTATTATATACTTACTTCAAATAATTTCATTGTTAGTAATTTTCAGTCAAAAATAATGGTTTTCTTGTGATAGTCTATGAAGAAATATGATTAATAGGGCAACAAGCATTCAAAAATTATATTGAGTAGGGAAGCATTGTTACAAATATAGCTGCACCATAAAATATGTATCTTTATACAGTAGCTATAATTAGGGGTATAGCTCACTTATGCCAAGGCAGTTAACTATCATTAGTTGAAATTACTGCAAAATTAAATATAATAAATATAAAAATTTGATCAAAACCTTCTCAATGAGTTCAATGCAGGCAGCCAAGTCCATCCCAAAGTCAATGAACTCCCATTCAATTCCTTCTTTCTTGTACTCTTCTTGCTCCAGGACAAACATGTGATGGTTGAAAAACTGTTGCAGTTTCTCATTGGTGAAGTTGATGCAGAGTTGTTCCAAGCTGTTGAACTGGGGAGAGAAAAAAAAGGAGAATTTGTTTTAAAAACACTCAATGTATTGTCCATTCTTAATTTTAGTGTCCAAATATTGAATTGTAAAGTGCTTTTCATCAGTTTCTTTATGTAACATCAACATTATGCTGAGTTATTTAAAAAATCTTTTAAGGTTCTGCATTAAGCCCATAACTGTTATTCTGAAGAATAATTATACATGCTATAAACAGAATGATACTAATTTTTGACTAAATAAAATTGCTATATATTGATTTTCTCTTTTGCATATGGATGGAACTGCTAATTAAATTACTTTCTTTCTTGGTCATGAGCTTGCTAGCATATTGCAGAGCTTCCCCAACTGGCTAGCTGTTCAATTCTGAATATATGTGTGATCAATTATATGTGTGTATATTGACACATTTTTAGAAGAATGCTGAAATGTTCTTTAAGTCGCAAATTAAAAAAGAATCCAAGTCTATGTTATGAGCTAACAAAAACATTTCAGAACAAAGATAGTAGAACAAAATTGAGATAGGAAGACTGGATGACAAAAGTCATCTGCTTGGTCCCAAGGTTTCATTTCCTTACATCAAAGATCTCAAAGCCAGCAATATCCAGCACACCGATGAAGTATTGTCTGGGTTGTTTGGTATCCAATTGTTGGTTAATACGGATGACCATCCACAAGAACATCTTCTCAAAGACAGCTTTAGCCAGAGCACCAACATTATTGTAGACCTAGAGGAACAAATTGGTGACATATGCAACATTCACATAAAGAGCGTCATTAATTTTTTTAGCTTTCCCTTTGATTTTAGAAAGACTTACCTGCTGGACAGTTTGGCCTTTGGTGACATATTCATTGCCGACCTTGACCCGGGGATAGCATAGAGCTTTCAGAAGATCTGCTGAGTTGAGATTCATGAGGTAGGCAGCCTTGTCAGCAACTGAGCACAGTCAAGAAAGGAAGATATGATCAGTATGTATTCAAAAAACTATAATTTCCAACTCTTCTAGAAGACCAAAACAGATTCTAATTTTGACAAACAGGCCATCCAGATTTTTTTTTACCAACTTCTAATTTGGTTAGCATTTTGAATTATTGATTTGGTTAACAATTAAATTATTGTATTATTGGGGGGGTGGGGCGGAGTCCCCTGCCCCAACTTCAGTCAGTTTTGTTTGGAGTGGGGATGATCACACTCCCAAAGTTTGCAGGAGGTATATCTAGCAAATGGCAAAATAGCAATTTAAAATATATTTTCATTTTCCTATGTATTTCCTTCTAAAGCTAAACTTTTAAAAAGCACTGTGTTTTTCTCTAGTAAAGAAAATACTTATAATAAAATTCAATATCCTAGCAGTTCTGTAAATGATATGTTGTACTGCATCCTCCATCTCCTATTCTGGGTCTTAACATATCATGTTTGTCATTCCGTAGCCAAATACCTTCAGTGCCGTCTGGCTCAGCCTGCTCCTCTCGCTGCTTCTGCTTGAATTTCATATTCCCATAGTGCATAACAGCTCCAGTCAGCTTGTAAATAGCTGTCTTTTCATCAGCAGTGAAGCCCAGGACGTCAATGGCACTCTGGCAATGAAATCTATAGTCAATACATTGCCTGATATGCTAGATGAAAGCACAATGCTCAAGCCTATTTGGAGTTGGAAACCTTAATATATTCTAGTAACGTATATATATTCTAGTGCATCAAGATAGAAGATCCTTCTGGAAAAAGAGTTAGCAAATCCTTTCGGTTCCCATGATTTCTAACACCCCCACATGGCTTCATCAATGTTTCTGAGATGCACTAAATATGACTCATTATAAAAAGAGAAAAATCTGAAAAGGAAGAATATCAAAACTCCCTTTTTGTAGCAGTGGCAGCAATAAGTTTGGTTTAAAAGAAAGATGGAAGAAGGGAATTTCCTTCCACTATTGCTATTCCCTGAATATTCCCTGAAACACCAGAGGTTCTTTCTACTGGGACATTTAAAAAACTATTTTCACTCCTAACATAATTGGTCCAAAAATGGGATACCAAAAATGAATATGTAATCAAGTTAATATCTCATGTCCTCACTTTTGCAATTACTTACATCAGTTGCCATCAACTCTTCTTGATCATCAATGCTGGCAACAGTGATCTCACCCTGGCTGACAAAATGGAAGTCATATGGGTTGGTAGAAATCAGAAGCATCTCTGCATAAAAAGAAGCACAAACATGATTTCATTTTTAAGCATCAGCACATTTTTAATGTTTAATAGTGGAAATAGTCCTCCAAATGGATGGTTCTCCTTACCGATCAGTTCTGGCCTCTTGTTGGACATGATCTGATAAAAGATATGGTAGCTCCTTTCAGCCTTGAGCTGGAAGGTAACTCTGGACTTCTCCAGCAGATCTGGCAAAACAACAAAGTTGTATTAGTTAAGGAAGGAAGGAAGGGTCAAATAAACACACAAAGAAATATCTCTTACATGTCTCAATGTCTGCAGAAGCCAGCTTGCCAGTGGCACCAAAATGGATTCTGATGAATTTGCCCTTTAAATCAGAGAAGGCATAATATTAAAATGTTCGGGAGACATAATTTTACTCTGTTTTAGAGATTTACTTGCAAACAGAGGCGGCATTCAATTTTTCACACACGAAAGTTTTTGGTCCTATTTTGCATAGAACTTACAAAGCGTGAAGAGTTGTCATTCCTCACAGTCTTGGCATTTCCAAAAGCCTCCAGCAAGGGATTGGCACTGATGATTTGATCTTCAAGGGTGCCCTTTAGTGAAAAGATCATGATTAATTTCAATTTGTTTCATCACAGAAAATTTCTATGTATTCACTTTTATCTTTTTACAAAAAAACAACAACAACCACACACATGTATTTTTCCTGTTTGGGCTGGCTCTTCCTTTTTCTTGTCAGAAGAAACTGCAATTGTTGCGAAGTACTGGATGACACGTTTCGTGTTCACAGTTTTTCCAGCACCAGATTCCCCGCTGTTGATTCAAAGAAGACTTCCATTAATGTGTTAGAAAACATTTCATTGAGATTCCAACACCAGGTCACTAAGAAGTAGAGGCTCTCAGGCCTGGAAAATCAGAAAGGCCTTCTAAGCCTAATTGAACTATAGGAAATTGCAGATTTCATTCCACTTAATCTGCCTACCAACAAAATTTATATTAACTCTGGCTCCACAAAATACAGTAATAGTTCAAAGTTTAGACCTGCCTGCCATGGATATGAGTTATTTCTCCTCTGAAACTCTCTCTCATCTGACCCATGCTGCAGTTTTGTTGGTGTTGATTTTCAAATCTAATTACACCTTAAAGTGGGAAGGCCAATTGGAAGAATCTCAATTTCAAATCTTATTGGGGTGTGTGTGTATAAAAGAGTTATATGACAGTATGTGCAAATCTCTATTGTTCTACCTTCTACTGGCCTTCTAGCTAAAACAATTTTCAAATGCTTGTTCTAAATACTTCTCTGCTATACCTGTTTAACTACTATGATCTCCACTGCAGTTTAGTGAAGAATCCTAACAGGGGCTGCCAAATGTTGTTGAGGAATCATTATTGTTACGACATTCAAACTGACCAGTGATACACAGTAGTCCTGCAGTTTCTTTTAGAACAGTGGGCTAATTGTCCTAATTTTATTTCAGAGAAATCAACAGAACAAAAGTGGACCAGTTAAGAAAGCATACTTACGTGATCAAAATGGATTGATTCTCGCGATCTGAAAAGATTTTTTAAAAAGTTATGTGTGACTTTTTACAATTATATGGTATGTTGGGGAAAACAACAACTACCCACCCCTACATCATTCTGAATATAAGGCAGAAGAACATCCTCTAAATGTTTGAATTCTCTTAGTCCAACACACAACACACACACACACACACACATATTTATGTATATAAGTATGTATATGTATATGTGTATGTCTATGAGTGTGTGTGTCTGTGTGTGTGTGTCTATGTACCACTGGTGGGTTCCAGATCCCGTTGCAACCAGTACAGTGCAATGGGCCGGGCATCCACCACATGCACATGTGCAGCACATGCACAGCACGTGCATGCATACTTACCGCCAACGACGCTCCAGCTACTCAGTGGAGCTTTGCGCAGGCACCATATGCTCCATGCGCGTGAGCGGAAACCCCGTTCGGCACAAATACAGGTA
>JAPKID020007847.1:0-10117 GCA_026931265.2 Tropidonophis doriae
AGTCCACAAAAAGAAATTCTTCACCGTCAGTTAATCAAGCAAGCACTTTCTCTCCTCCTTTTTGGAGAGGATTTTAACTAAATTTAGATTTAACTAGATTTACTAGATTTTATATGATCCAATAATCTTAGAGAGATTGCATTTTCTGGAATCCCATTTCTTTTTTGCCAAGGTGATTTAAGTTACTAAGTCTTGGTGTTAATAAGATCTTAGCCAAGCATACAATATTTTTGCTTTTACACTCATTTTCTTTCCATATTTATTTATATTTTGAAAACAATTCCATCGGAGTTTACTCTGCTTTGATATACATTATGCCCTGGAAGAACAAATATTTACAGTGGATAGAAGCCAGTATTTTGCAAACTCATTTATCCAGTTAGCCAGATGTATTCTGCTTTCTTTAAGAATTATATTCCAAGATGAAAATAAGAAAATAATGTATCAAAGTTTGTGGGTTAAAAGAGGAGCACGGAACCTCTATATGATGATTAATTAATTTGGCTACAGGATCCTGGGGTTTTGATTCAAAACAGTTGTATTGCCCACATTTGTCTTGCAGTTGTCAATTATCAAAAGCCAAGCAATGAACTGAAGTAAATTGGTGGGGATGACACAACTATTCCTCTGGCTATGCATTGTCCATCCAGTCTCCCACCATTACTGTTTTCTGGAAGGAAATAAAAGCTATGTGAATTGTAAAATTAGAACATTAGAAAGTGAAGTTAAAGAACCATGCCAAGGTCTCTAATAAAATAACAGACTAGGAAGGGATATTGGACCCTCTAGTCCAACCCCCTGCTCAGTCAGGAAAACTATACCGTTTTAGATAAATTGTTGTCCAATCTCTTAAAAACATCCAGTGTTGGAATACCCACAACTGGAGGTAAGTCATTCCACTGATTAATTGTTCTGTCAGGAAATTTCTCCTTAGTTCTAGGTTTATTATCCCCTTGATTAATTTCTATCCCTTGCTTCTTGTCTTGCTTTGGTGCTTTGGAGAATTGATTCACACGCACACACTCTTCTTCTTTGAAGCAGCCCCTCAAATATTGGAACACTGCTATCAGTCTATCCCTAGTCCTTTTCAATTCCTGCAACCATTCTTCATATATTTTAGCTTCCATCCTCTTACCATATTTATTGTTCTTCTTTGCACTCTTTCTGGAATCTCAACATCTTTTTTATGTAGTCGTGACCAAAACTGAATGCAATTTTCCAAGTGTAGCCTTACCAAGGCACTATAAAGTGATTTTAACACTTCATGTGATCTTGATGCCATCCCTCTGTTAATGCAGCCTAGGATTGCATTGGCTCTTTTGGCAACTGCAGCACACTGCTGGGTCATAGTTAGTTGACTTGGTGGGAAATTGCCTTCAGTTATATCCCACTAGAAATGATGTGTATGGCCTTTTCAAGCATTCATATAGTTTATAGTAATAGTTTCACAACAACTAACTAGTCACGTGGCAAATCCATAATTCATTATAGGGTTTATGATTTCTCTGATTTGATAAATAATGAGATTTTCAGCAGGTTTGCTCAAGCATACTTCTCAGCCTAATCATTCTTCCTTTTGGCTTCCCCTCCAAGTTTTTTTCTGCTCTTTTCAAAGTCAACCTAATTGCTCCCTTTCACTCAAAGAAATGCTGCTTTTATGCATCAGTGTTTGGGAAGAGCATTTAATTCCATTCTGGTTGTGACAAGGCAAGTGAAGACAACATTCAGACAAATTCAGAATGAATGTTTATATTTCAGTTCATGATAAAGAGTTTGTCTTCCTTTAATTTACCGTGAGATGATAGCCAATTAAGTTACTTCATTGACCCTAGGGAATTATCAAAGGACATTGAGAAAGAATTCAAGAAATTGCTTCCCCTCTGTCTCTCTGTCACACAGTGATTTTGTTATTACATTATACTAAGTTGGAGGTGATCAGTCTGACCTAGATTCCTCAGCTATTGCCCCAGTTGTGATTGACAGCAGAGAATATCAGTCACAGCTGCCAAAGTTGCATGAGATTTCACTACAAAATCACAATAATTTAATTCAAGATTGCTGAAATCTTATGAATGCTTATATTTTTAACATTTAAAAAATAGCCACAGTAGTCTTATATGTGCCTGTAATGTATCTTGCCAAACAATGACAGGCATTTTATAGTTTACCTTTGCACTAAGCCAAGATTTTTTTAAACAACCCATAGTTAGGTTCTGGAAAAAGAATAACATTAAATTCTTTTTTTTTTTGTCTCCTATTTCACCCACTAAACTGCTGCCATCAGGTATCAGATCTTGTAGTAATATTGAACCATGAAAGAGCAGTTGAAGCTTTTGCAAAAGGTGGAAATCTTACTCTGGGAGGAAATTTCACGGTGGCAATTGGACCTTTAGGGAGGTGAGTATCATTAATATCCTGCAAAGTCAGAGTGCCTGTAACTCTTTCTGTGCTCCTTATTTAATTGTTTCTTGAAAATTGAACATTGTGCTGTTCATCTTATGCTTGGAGAGTCATTCAGGCAAAACATGTAATGCCACTTCCCTGGCTCCTGTACCAATTCCCAGTGCCTGAGGGAATTCACCTGAATTAATGTTTCTCCCTGTCAGAACATTTGCGTGCAAAAGGGTACAGAATAAGGCAGTTACAACCTTTCAGGCTCTGGACTCAAACCACTCAATAATGACTACCTGAAGGCCCATCAAGTACTTCTTTTTATCTGTACATGTTACGAATGTTTCTCTTTTCTTCCCCTTCTTTTTTCTTTTTTTTTCTTTACTTTTAGAGAAGAAAACATGAAAAGAGTCAGTTTGGGGTAGTGGTTGAGGCACCAGGTTAGAAACTAGCTGACGGCATGTTCTAGTCTTATCCTAAACATAAAAGCTGGCTGGTTGGTCCAGTCACTCTCAGCCCAATCACCTTACAGGATTGTTGTTGTGCGGAAAATAGGAGGAGGAAGGGGTATTATGTATGTTCTTTGCCTTGAGTGACTTATAAAATAATAAAAGCGGAATAAAAATCTAATGAATAAAAAGGTACTTTATTTTTGCTTACTTGCTACAAGTTCTAGACTTGGTTATCAAACAGTAGTTTAATGTTGTTGGGTTTTTTTCAGATCTTTGGAAGTATTTCTTTTAATAGATGACTGATATGTTTTGAAACTGCAAAAGATTTTAAGAAGAAACCTAAAAGGATGTAACTGATGTACCAAGGTTTATTTTGGAGTGATAACATGACTTGGATAGAATTTCACTGAAGGCAAATCTTCCAGTACTAAAAATTCTGCAAAAAGCTTGTATGTTTGCCTCATATACCACCTTTCTTGAAGCAATGGCAATTTTGACAGAGATTTTACATGTGTCATCCTTTGGGTGTCTAAAATTGCCCACACGGCCACATTCTGTACCAGTTGAGGCTTCTAGATACTTTTCAAGGGTAGCCCTATGTAAAGCACATTACAGTGCTCCAAAGAAGCAGATGACCACAGCATGAGGCCTAGCAGAGTCTCTCTCTAACCAGGAAAGGGCATAATTGGCACATAAGTCAAAGTTGGGCAACAGTGAAATTAAAAGTTCAGTAAGGTTTAATGAATATGTTCACATTAGTGAGGAGAATGTTTATTTTATTTATTAATCATACATCTGCTCTGTTTCAATCTCTCAGTCACCTACTGAGATTTTAAAATAGCCACCATCATCTTAAATCCAATCTAAATAATAATAATAGCAACAATAAATAATCATGTCAAGACGGCGAGAAAGCAGATATAAATTTAAGTCAAGCTTCTCTGAAACTGTTCAGCTTTTAACATTTGTTGGAAGAGCAGAGGATTATTGACTCAGTAGTTTAGTGCCATGATAGCTTTTAATTAGGGGTTTTCCAATTAACTACTTCCATTATATCTAATTATAAGATTTAGTTAAAAGTTTACTAGAAAAACAAGCCTTCCTTGAGTTCAGTTCTAGATAAATGCAATGCCATGATCATGCAGGTTTCACAATAGCAATAGGACAGTGGTTTTGCGTTGCCTTCTTTTAGAAGTTTTTTAAAACTCTCTAATCTAGTCTTTTGGTGTCCCAGCCACTTGCTGATCAGAAAGCCAAGTTTGACGAGGTGCTGTCATCTACCGAGGGAGAAGTTTATTACTATTGGTGTCACTTTCTAGCAATCTAGTTCAGATGGGAAAACGTGAAATGAAGTTTAAGGTCTGGTCCCCAAGTATAGAAAATATATATGAATATGACTAGAAATATGAAGTATTTCTAGCAGGACTACCAGATTCTGTAACAGCTTTGATCCCAATGCCATCTCTCTGGTAAACTTTCAAGATTCGTTTTGCTCGCCACGTACAAGTATACGTTTGACCTGAACTGTTGTTTCTCTGTGTCTTATAATATGTGTGGCTATATTAATATAAGTAAGTATTTATTTATTTTGTTATGTTTATACAGTGTATATCGGAGGTGGTGACCCTTTGAGCGCTGTATGCAACAAAATTTCATTTTAATGTATGCCGATTAGTGTATATTCAAAGTGACAATAAAGTCTATTCAATTCTATTCTATTCATAATGTTTTCCACCTTTCTTAGAAATCTAGAAGGGGATGTGGCACTGCGGAGCTCTGCTGCTGTGTATACCTATTGCAAATCTCGAGGACTATTTGCCGGAGTCTCTTTGGAAGGAACTTGCCTAATTGAAAGAAAAGAAACCAACAGCAAGTATGTTTAAATGAATAGCCCAATGTGCGTAGTTCAACATGTGGTATAAAAAAAACCATAATATAAACAAAAGTGTTTTGTTTTTAAAAATTATCTCTTGAAAATGCTGCATGTGGTTTATATGAAATAACAGGAGGAAATGTTAAATTCAGCCCTCAGCATCTTTAAATTGGATTAGAACTGGAATAGATTCAAAGTAGCTTTGCATTTAGGAAAAGAAATATTGATACAATGACAATGAGATATTTGAGATATTTGTTACATAGAAAACCAGTTTGTACTCAAAATGCAGCATCAAATGCTTTAGCTGGGAGAAATCACTAAAAGATTATAGTTTGTAGAAAGCCTGGTTACTTAATCATGAAAATCTTTTTTTATGTACGCTTCTGGCACACATATAAATGTTTGAAGGTTTTATTTATGTACGTTCTTCCAAGACTTAGAAGAATGTACATATATTTATGTGAGGGACACCAACTAATGTAGATCATGAATGCACAGATATTGGAACATCCTGAAAGGGGGCCATGGCGCAAACCTGAACACTTGGTGCAACAGCCCAGATCCCACTTATTGCAACATGCCGGTTTCATATTTAGTTAGCATGCAATGAAAGTTTACTAGGAACATGAAATGTTTACTTCAGTTTATTAGGAACATGTAGCATCCTGGCCCGTCCCTCCTATAACTTTGTAACCTGCCCAGAGTCCCAGAGAGTGAGTTGGGCAGCCATATAAATTTTCTTAAAGAAATAAATAAAACCTTGTGGACTAACACAATGGTGTTTTTTTTTTTTTTTTTAGGTTTTATGGCCGAGATATTCGTGCCAGCGCCATTTTGTTTGGTGATATTTCTCCTCCTCTTCAGGCGCAAGATCTTTATGATATCCTTGAATCTTTTACTCTTCAATATGAAGTTGAGGAAGGGAGAAGCTACAGTAGTGCACCAGTGGCCAAAGAACCAAGAAAGGTCTGTGTTAACCTGCTTCATGCCTGCTTAGTTCCTTCTTATGATGTATGTATTTCTGCATTTCTAACCATTTGTTTAGTTGAATGAGGGCAAGGAAATCTACCTCCTGCCAGTAGTTTCATGACAAAAGCCCTGAAAAGATTTACAGATTTATACCTGCAAATATAAAAGAAGGAAAAGGGCTTTCTTAAATTAACTGCCGTCCTCCCCCTCCCATTCTTAACTAACACAGCAGAGATTTTAAATTGTCTGGCATACAATCTGATGCAGATCCTTCTCTATTGTCTATGGAGATTCTCAACTGTCCAGGTCATGGTTGTCCCAAAGGTGCTTCTTTCTTTGTTTTTCATCGAAGACATTCAGTCCTTGGGTGAGAAGCAAAAGATCTTCAAGGAAAAACATAGAAAGTCCAGTTGCCCTTTGAAAAAGACAGAATTCTTAAAGTGAATATAAAGATTTCTTTTGGGCTTAATGGAAAAACAACTTGGAACTTCGATGTTATGTATGTTGATGGCAGCAAGACTACTTTAGGCACAAAAATGGAAGGACGTTTTGGCTCCCACAATGGACGAATGGCTGCAAAAGTTGTTGGAGCTGGCAGAGATGGCTAAATTGACTGCTTTGATTAAAGAAAAGAACTTTTGTTTCTACTTGGAAACTGCTTCTGGACTTTGTGTTTGAGGTGGAAAAAAATGAAACTGATTTGGGGTTTTACTGATTATATAGATTTGTTGCTATAGAAATGGCTAGTTTACGCTATTATGGAAAAGTTAAAAAGTTGAGGTTTGAAGTTACTGTCTTATTCTACTGCCTCAGAGAGAGTCAGAAGCCAACACCTTTCTCTCCCCCCCACGTGCCTTCTTTCCTACCTTTTTCTCTATCCCCTTTCCCTTCCCTTTGTTCCATACTATTTGCTTTTGTATTTTATATTATAAGCCAATTTAAAAAAAAACAAAAGAAAGAAAGAAAGCACCTTTGGGACATCCTGGTCTATTCTATTTAATCTCCCAAAGAAAGTAAACATGTGAAAATAGGAGGCAGGTACTCTTGAGTGACCAGTATTTTCAATAGTACATGAAAACCATAAAGATACTCCAATGCTCATTTCAACTTCAGCTGGTAGCTATGATTGCTCTGTTTTTCACTAACAAGGCAGCCTCTTGTTCTGATGAGTTGCTGTGGACTCAAAGAGTTGTTACTAGTGCATGGATAATGAAGTGTAAGCTATCTCAGTTGAGGAATTGTAGGTGACATGTAAACATTAAGTGATGGAGACCTGCTCTTGATATCCAGGCCCCCAGAGAAAGAGCCAAATTTAACAATATAGTATCCATAAACTGTATACTTTTTCAGACTGGAGTCAGGCTCAGACAGAATTAGCTAATCACAGACTAAAATAATTACTCATAGAAAGTGTGTGCATATTCTAAGAATTATTCCATATCTTTTTTTCCTCACATACTTAGCCAACAGCCATATTGGATAGGAAATTATGACAGTTGTAATCCAGTATGTTTATAAGGTATCAGGAAACTGTTTATAATGTATATTGATAAAGCTTTTGGTTGCTTCCTGACAGAATTATGTAAAGCAACAGCCAAGTAAGACACCACAGAACATTCCACGAGAAGGTACTGTGTAATTTGCAATATTTCTTTAAAAATGCTTCCTCCATTCCCCCCCCCCCCCCTAATAGTGCTACTTTGTGCAAGGTCAGGCCTTTTTTGTCTTTTTGGTAGATGACCAATTACCTCAGAGATGAACAAAATCAAAGTCTTTTTTCCAAAGAAAAATATAAAACATTAAAAATAACTTTTAACTCTAAATATTAAAATGTGGACATTCATTTATGGAGAAGTTGTACTACAGAGCCATCCAAATCACATAACTGTCAATTTGATTAAGAAATCTAGTCTTCTAGATAGTACTGGTCTTCTCCTAATAAAAAATGATCTGCAGGTCTCTGGAGAAAGACTGTTCTCAGTATTACACAAATAGATTGTAAGGAAAGCATGCTATATTTGAACCCACCCTGAATGATAGATAGTGGCTGAAGATATATGTAGTTCCAGCTTTTGCAGAGAAATAAAAACTTGAGGTTTGGGGCCACATAGAAATCAAATTTGCAGTGCAACATCCTTGCTAAACATCTTAACAATTTCTTCAAAAACAGAAGAGTCTGGAGAAAAAAAAATTTTCTCCTCTCATTACCTGGTCTTCCATTTTCCTGAGAAAACTTTAATCAGAAGCTGAGTGGAAATAATTATAGTGCTCTTCTTTTCTCAGTCTTCTTTCTGACCTTTGACTGTTCATTTTTAAATGATCAATCTTTTTGGACATAGAGAGGGGGGGTTTGGAGTAATCTGACTCTGTATCAGAGGTGGGTTGCTATCTGATTGGCCGAACCGGTAGTAGCAGTGGTGGGTGGCTCTGCTCACCCCTCCACCCCCGGACACTTCTGTGCATGCAGAGAAGCTTCTGCGCGAGTGCGCATGGGAGCTCACCCAAACAAATAGTAAAAAAAATGGTAACCCACGTCTGCTCCTGCTCTCACCTGCATGGATGCAGAGTGAATGTCTGAAACAGTGATATGTATTGTGAGTAAGGCTACTTTTAGAGAATACGGCAAAGATAAGGTTGGCCAAGGAATGCAAGAACCTTTAGCAGATAAAAGAGACAGTGAATGAAATCTAGAGCCAGTTTGGTGCACGAAGAGTCCTCAGGTTATGATGGCAATTGAGACAACAATTTCCTTCTGCCAAGTGATAGGGTTGTAAAGTGCAATTTTATTGGAACACATCATAGGTTGCCACAAAAAAGACACTTCATAACAACATTTCATGGCTGATCTGCTATTCTTTAAGAACATTGTAATGTTTTCACATCTTTTTCCTTGGTTCAAAGTGACATTGTGTTGTATTATATTCTGTTGTTGAGTTAACTTCCAGTAGACCTTGTGATAAAAAACTCAAAAGGCTGCTAGGCAAACAGTGGTAATCAAGATACATTCATAACACTAAAAGAAAAATGCAAATACACATAGCACTGTTAAAAAATAAATAAAAAAGTCTTGATAAAGCACAGCCATTTTAAAAAGGGAGAAAAAAAACAGGGCAGTGAGCCTGGAAATGATGTTATAAATGAAGCAACTCCAAAATTTGACAGTGTTCTTCCTTGTCCTGTGGTCAAACAAAGACAAATCAAATCCACCTCTTTAACACAAGGGTTGTTTAAAACAGTTTAAAACAATCTTTTAAGTACTGACTGATTTTCCGCATTCATACATAGAATAACAGAGGACTTTTGAATCAGTCAGTAGAACATTCATTGCAATTTTTTCATTTTAATCTAAGCTTATTTCAGTAATGTTTTTGCATCAGGGTTAAGCATGTTAAAGCATGTTTTAACACACTCTAATTCTTCTTCTTTATTATTACCTTGGTTTTCTACTTTGTAATTAAAGACTTTAGAGGAAGAGTATAAACAGAGAAAACATGTAAAAAGAATAAAATATAAATAGTAACATACAAATGAATAAAGGATCTGTACAGTTATGAGGATTATAGTGTTCTAGTATATAATTAATTACTTATGAATTATAAACTATATGATTTACAAAACTAGGAATTACTATTAAGAGTATGTAATTAAGTTCATTATAAATACAGTATAAATCAAAAGCCAAAATTATAATACTATAATACACTGAATCAAATCTGAAAATCTTTTTATTTTTCTTACACTGATCTGGTTGAGGGTAGTGGAGATTATTTTTTTTCTTGGTACATTAATGTACATTAATGCTGTACTTAATACTGTTCTTAATTCCTGACTGGTTTGGGGCAGTAGTTTTAGCTTTATAATAGGAAAAGAAGTAACCATCATATAGAATGTGTTAACTAACATAGTAATGTTCCGAATTCTTGTCTAGCTCCAAGAACATCAAACAGACTTTATCCTGAGCTTCCCAAGAACTGTAATGCAATAGGTGAGTATTTATAGTATTGGAAGTCATAATGGTCAACTCACAGAGTTATAGAACTCAGGAAATTGTTTGAATACAAGTAAATGGAAGTTTCTGAGATATTGGTCCACTTCTCCACATAGAACTCAGAACGGTCCACAGAATCTTTCAACACTGATACATAAGAGATGCTGTTTCTATTGCAATGTTGTGATACCTGTTTTGTCCTTTGTCCTTGCTTGTTCCACCTACAGATGCCCATTTAGAAATTTATTCCAGCCTACAATTTAAATATGATCTATGAGATTGGGGAAGATTAAGCTGTTAAAAACATGCAACTTTTGGTAAGGGGCAACATATAGACACGTATAATGGTTACAGTTACTGTATATTCCGGCGTATAAGACGACCAGGCGTATAAGACGACCCCCTAATTTTACAGTTAAAAAATAGGTTTAGGCCTATATT
>JAPKID020007848.1:0-10117 GCA_026931265.2 Tropidonophis doriae
TTCGCCCACCTCTCAGGAGCAATACTGCAAATGATAGAATCCAACAACTCAAATCATGCTCCAGAAAAAGGGCTTTCTTGAGAATTGTGTCAATTTTGACAGGTACTTTGTCAGGACAACATTCTTTTTGTGCTACATATTTTGTGATATGCAGGAACAAGTTTGCATCAGTAAACACTGCCAAAAAGAAATGTGGTTGCTGTTATATTATAAAATACTACGCCTACAGTATTTCTTCAATGTATGTATGCCCCGGTGGCTTAGGAACAGGACAGATGCACACAAATTGAAAACTCAAGAGTATGGTAATGGCTTGATTTTGAAATAAATGTTAGAAACAAACTGTATGTCAGACCTGGAAGCCATCTTTTACATTGGGCCTTCAGGCCTGTCCCATTTTCACACAAGGGCTGTTACCTGGAACCCTGACACTGTAATTGTTAAATTGAAATTCTTTTTTTAATTATAATTTTACAATAAAATAAAAAATTAAAAGGATAAGAAAAGAGTCAGAAAAAAGAAAAAAAAACACATTGTTGACTTTTTTCTACTGAATAATTGCCATATTACACTTTCCCCTTCCCATTTAATTCTTTTTAATTCTCAAGTTCATAAATAATCAGCAGTCTTTTCTTTCAGCAAAAAGTCCATATGTTTCTTGTATCTTCAAAAAGTCTTTATCCCACCCCCCGCTGACCAAACTGGTCAGCTTTGCCATTTCCACAACTGCCATCAACTTTATAATCAAATCCTCTACTGTGGATATAGTTATACTGTAATTCACATAGAACAAATTCACTATTCAGATCCATATATATAAATACAAATGTAAAATAGCTTGTGCAAAGCCGCTAATCTCAGAAAGTATTGCACCAATTGGCACCAAATTTTCACACAATGTTCCCAAGGACTTCCAATGCACTCATACATACATTTTGTGTGGCTGGCACACATGTGTCATGTGCAAGCAGCACAAACATAAAAAATATTCATTTCTCAGGTTTTCACCTCCCTGTACCTCCTTCCATCGGCTGCTTCTTAGGATGCATCATGCACACGCCCCTCACAGTTCCAACAGTTATTTCCTCAGCAGCCAAATAAGCCTCTAATGTTCCCACACTGCATAGAGGCCTACTAGGCCCAAAACTAGGCATGGGGGGTAGCACACTCCCAGGTGGCCCATTTTTGGTCCCAGGAGGCTGTTTGGAGGCCTACTAGGCCCAAAACTAGGCATGGGGGGTAGCACACTCCCAGGTGGCCCATTTTTGGTCCAAGGAAGCTGCACGGTAAGTAGGTAGAGGGATAGAGAGAGAGAGAGAAAGAGAGAGAGAGAGGGGGGAAAATAGAGTAGGTAGGGAGATAGGTAGGGAGATAGATAGAGAGAGAGGGAAAATACAGTAGATAGGTAGGTAGATAGGTAGAGGGATAAAGATAGAGAGAGGGAAAAATACAGTAGGCAGGTAGGTAGAGGGATAAAGAGAGAGAGAGAGGGAGAAATACAGTAGGTAGGTAGGTAGGTAGGTAGGTAGGTAGGTAGATAGGTAAGTAGGCGGATAGATAGAGAGGCAGAAATACAGTAGGTAAGTAGGTAGGTAGAGGGATAGAGAGAGAGAGGGAAAAATACAGTAGGTAGGTAGGTAGGTAGGTGGGTGGGAAGAGGAAGAAATACAGTAGGTAGGTAGGTTGGGGGTTATACGGTGGTTGTGTGTACATGCTTGTGTGTGCAGGTGTACATCTACACACAGATTGGTTGGCCATTTAAACAGACTGGGCCACAGCTACGCGTGGCTGGGTACAGCTAGTTCCAAATATATTTCTACAGTAATGCTTCCATATTTGGAATACCACAAGGGTGAAATGCTTCAGGAGATCTGGTAGCAGACATTTGGTGTGGGTCGCCAAACCGGTAGTGGCCATTGGCTGCCCCTGCCCCTGAACTAGTCCCCCATTCACTCTGCCCTGCCCAGTCTCTGCTCTGCAGCTTGCCTGCCTGAAGTGCTGCACCCCTGCCCTGCCTGCCATATAAGCCTGGGAGTCGCAGATTAGCTAGCTGCCCCCCACACCATCACAACCTGCCTTCCTAGACTCTTCCCCATGGCCTGCAGCCCTGCCATACTTCCCTACCTTCCATGTGGCCTTCCAAGCATCCCCGTGGCCAGCTTGTGAAGGCAGGCAAGTGGAAGGCCATGTGGAAAGCAGGCAAGCATGTTGGGGCCACGGGGAAGGGAGGTAGCAGCTTACTCCATTCCCTGCAGCCCTGCCATGCTTGCCTGCCTTCCACACAGCTTTCCCAGCAGTCCCCCATGCCCACTTGCCTCCCAAGGTTGGCTCTGGCCCTTGGTGGAAATGCAGGCACTGTGCTGTGGTTGAAACGGGCAGTGGCAATGCTCTGGATGCGCAAACAGAAATCACAGAGCTGCTACACATATGCCCACCCCATTTCTGCAAAGGCAGAGGCCCCCTCTTGCAGGGCGATCCAAAGAGGGGAGGGGGAGGCTGCAGAAAAGACTGCTTCCCACCCAAGCCCACCGCCTCCTATACCAGCTCTGCAGGGCTTCGCGCCCACTGGCTTCCCACCCACCCAGCCACCTGCCTGCTCTCTTTGCAGATCAGCCTGGCTGACTGCTGGTGCCACTCCGGGAACTTAGCTCACAGAATCCGAACTGTGGGGGAAGGAGACTTGGCTGTGGCACTGCTTCTTGTTGGCGAAGAAGCAGAGGAAGAAGTGTGGAAGCTGCTGGCAGGTGAGTAGGCAGCAGCCCTCCTGTGGAGCCTGCACTATTGTGCTTTTAGGCTGGGTGGTGATGCTTCATCTTGGTGAACACAAGGTTGCCGCACTTGTAGTGCGGATCGTTTGCTTTTGTTTTGTGGCGGGAGAAGGATGAAAGCGAACAGCAGTTCTGCAGTGATGCTCCATGAGGGCAGGCAGACATCTGCAGTCAGGCAGGAAGGGAGGTCACTGAGAGTGGTGGTGGCATCTCCTTCCAAGCGCAGCACATGAAGATGGCGGGCAAGGTGAATAAGGCAGCCCCACCGTGCCTGTTGCTGGGGAGGCATGCTGATCGCTCAGCCAGGGCTGCCTCAGAAGGGGCTGCATCGGCCTCTCTGCCAATGCCATGTCCCACTCCAGCTGGCTGCGCAACTATAAGTGCAGTGACCTGGTCTTTGCTAAGATGAAGCACCGCCACCTAAGGAAAGGGAAAAAGCTGTGGGCTCCACCTGGTGAAGGAAAAGCACTGTGGGCTCTGTGGTGGTGTAGCTGAGCCCTCTCCATGTGAGGGGGGACTGCCACCCGCCCACCCATCAGCAGCTTCCTCACTTCTTTGCTGGTGGGAAGCGGTGCCACAGCTGAGTCTCCTTCCCCTAGAGCGCTAGACTCTGTGGGCTGAGTTCCTAGAGTGACGTCGGTGCTTGGCTGGACCGATCTGCAAAGAGAGCAGGCAGGTGGCTGGGTGGGATGCATTCGGGCCTGTGTGAAAAGCAGCCTTTGCTTTTGCAGAAACAGGGCAGGCAGTTTGAACAGAGGATTGGCAGGGGAATGTGTAGCCCTCTGGGATGGAGAGCAGGGCAAGAGAAGACTCTGAGGTTTGCTTGGGCAGTCAAGCTTGATGGCCGAGGGAAACTCAAAGCATTGGGGGCTTCAGAAGGGCAGAATGTGCTTCAGAATGTGCAGCTCTTGGATCTAACAATGAGTGACCTGAGTGATGTCAAGCTGGCCACATCCACTCAGTCACATCACCACCAAACCATGCCCACCCAGCCACACCCACAGAACCAGTAGGGAGAATTTTTGGATTTCACCACTGTGCAAAGGATACTGCACACAAAAAATAGCACAAAGTTGGAAGAGATACAGAAAATAAATCAAGAAGTTAGATTCATTCACAATGGAAAAGTTTAAAGCAGGTGTGTCCAATCTTGGCAATTTAAGAGCTGTGAACTTCAACTCCCAGAATTCCACAGCCAGTCATGTTGGCTGGGGAGTGCTGGGAATTGAAGTCCACAAGTCTTAAAGTTGCCAAGCTTGTACCCCCTCCTTAGCCTAAACTTGTGTTGGATTATACCAAGGATGTCCATTTCTTCCTTTTTCTTTTTCTAATAAGAATGACGTGATACAGAGGAACATCAGAGGAATCACAATGTGAAAGATTGGACTGGCTCAGCAAAAGTATGGACTAGGATTTCAATGAGCAAAGCCCGAAGAAGGATTTGTTTGTATTCTTTCATCTACATTTTAGGAAGTCCTGTATTCCTACCCCACCTTCTCCCACTTATCAGAAATATATGTCTCTAGAAGTCATTGTTGCCAAAATAACAAAAAAACACCAGAGCAAGTGCTGATTTTATTAGGAGTTTACATAATACAATATTAAAAATATCAAAGAAAGTAAAGTTTAAATTAAAAATAATATTTAATATTTTACATTTATGTCAGATGGTACAATAATCATATAACTTTGATATACTACCTAACATTCAATTGTTAACTTCAACAAAGACGAGTATGTTTCATAAACCTTCATGAAAATTTCAGCCATTCAACTTCATAAATATTGGAAGATAAATTACCTAAAATTCTTTGTCTCAATGAAAGGAAGACAAATGCTTTATGTAAGTCTTCATCACAGTTTAGATCATGGGTGTCAAACTTGCGGCGTAACATTGACATCACATGATGTATTGTGACATTTTCCCTTTGCAGAGCTGTGGTGGGCATGGCCTGCGTGTGACACATCCAGCCCGCAGGCCATCAGCTTGACACTCCTGGTTTAGATTCTTTATCCTCATAACTTTGGAAGATGTACTATCTAAGGTTCAACTGTTAATTGCAACAAAGAGTAGTAAGTTTCATAAGATTTTGTAAAAATGTCGGTCATTCAACTTCATACATTTTGCAAGGGCAGGCAGCCCTCGCAAGCTCCATCTTCGCTGGCAGTGGGTTGTAGGAGGCCATCATAGGCAAAATCAGAGCTCAGGAGTCCGTTTTCACTGGCAGAGTACTCGGGCCACCACAGGCGCCCCCAACACAAGTGACATTGAGCTGGTCATGCCCCCCCTGGCCACACCCCCAGCCATGCAAGGTCAAACTCAACCCTGATATGGCCCTCAATAAAATTGAGTCTGATACCCCTGATATAAAACATTTAGGTGGACAGCTTGCTCAAACCTTGAAATTTAATTCTGTCAGCTGTAAAAATCAGAATAATGGTAGCATTTAATTATTTTATTAAATAAATTGCACAGTAGAGATGCATGTGCAGCTTCCCACTTCCCTGGCTTTTTAGCTGAAAACAACGATTTTCAGAAATCAATACCTTTAGAGGGAACCCTTTGGATGTAATGATTAATCAGTTCAAACCAATCCTTCATCTTGATCTGGACAATTTTCCAAGCACACAAACTGTGCTTCTTATTTTTCAAGAAATCCCAGAGCTTTTTGAAGTGTCTTTTTAATCTCAACCTGGTCTTCCACAATTTCTGATTTCTTGGAGATGTGATGTCTTGTTTCATCTTTGCATTCTCACAAGTTGTCAACATCTTAATCTGCAGATCCAGTCCAATGTGGAAATCTCTTAAGGAGCCCTCATGCCAAACCGATTCAGAATGGTTTTGTCTGAAGATAAGGTCTATCTGTTGGAGGATTTCTTTAATAGTTGTTTTTGCAATGTCCACCTGGGATTCATCATTCATATCAATCAATATTTTTTCAGTTCCTTCAAGCGATAAATCTATGAAGTTGATACATTGTAGAGGAATGGTTGATCTTATATTACTGCTTAGAAGTTTGAAGTTGACTTGGTTGGCTTTTAGTAGTTTCCTCCGAAGTTGGTTACAATTCTCACAAGAGACTTCACAAATTATTATCCCTACACAAAGATAGAGATAGCAACTGTTCATAATCATGGTGAAGATGAAGAGATAGTAACTGCTGATTAGCTCTTTGAAAAGGTTTTCTGAGATGTGTTGCATCTTTCATTTAGTTGTGGTATTTATATCATTGGGGATGAAACTTCTCTATGGTTATTCATATTCTCATAAATTCTAATAACTAACCTAAGCTTATGTAACTTTCATTAAACTTTTGTTTTTTGACCTCCTAATTTTTGTGGGGCAAACTATCTAAACTTCAACCCCTAATAGGCAAGAAGGCTGATATGATACATAAGCCTTTGTTAAAACTTAATTCATTTAACCTCATAACTTTGGAGGACTAACTGTATAAGCTTTAACAATTAATTGTAACCAAGACAAGTATGTTTCACAGGCTTTCGTAAAAAATTGAGTCACTAAACCTGATAAATCTTGCATGACTAAAGAATTACGTTTCACATTTTCATGAAATAAAACATAGATTGTTATCTAAGCCTTCATCAAAGTTCAGATCATTTAACCTCATAACTTTGGAAAACTAACTACCTAAGATTCAAATTTTTAATTCCAATGAAGACTAGTATATTTCTTAAATTGTCACGAAAATTTGGGTCTTTCAAGCTCATAAATTTTGGATAACTATCTAGCTAACTTTCAATTATTAATGGCAATGAAGACTAGTTAAGCTTTGATGAAAATTTTGGTCATTGAAGCTCATAAATTTTGGATGACTAAAAGTTTTGGATGACCTACGTTTCAGTTTTTAATTACAATGAACAATGCAAAGTTGTATACACTTTTGTGAACATTTTGGTTATTTAATCTCATAAATGTTGAATGACTAAAATTTTGGATGACCTAAGTTTCAACGTTAATTGCCATGAACAATACAAAGCTGGACAAGTTTTTATGAAAATTATAGTCATTCAGCCTCATAAATTTTGGATCTCTAAAATTTTGGGTGATCTACATTTTAACGGTCAATTGCAATGAAGAGCAAATATTGTGTAAGCTTTTGTGAAAATTTTGGTCATTCAACCTCATAAATTTTGGATGACCAACCAGCTAACGTTCAACTATTAATGGCAATGAAGACTGGTAAATTAGTAAGCTTTTATGAAAATGTTGGTCATTTAATCTCATACATTTTGGATGACTAACTAGCTAGCCTTCAACTATTAATGGCAATAAAGACTGGTAAATTAGTAAGCTTTTATGAAAATTTTGGTCATTCAATCTCATAAATTTTGGATGACTAAAATTTTGGATGACCTAACATTTAACAACTTTTTGTAAGCTTTTATGAAAATTTTGATCATTTAATCTCAAAATTTTTGGATGACCAAAGACCTAAGTTTTCATTTTAAGGAAATGAAAGTTAGTATCTTACCTAAGCCTTCATAAAAATTAAGCTCATTTAACCTCAAAGACTAACTAACTATATTTCAACTGTAAATTTCAATGAAGACTAGTAAGATAGATAAGCTTTTGTGAAAATTTTGGTCATTCAAACTCATAAATTGTAGATTACTAACTAGTTAAGTTTCAACTGTTAATTGGAATGTAGAATACAAAATTATGCAAGATTTTATTAAAATTATGGATGGCTACCTAGCTACATTTTATCTATTAATTTCAATGACAAGTTAGAGATGCTTTTGTGAAAATTTTGGTCATTCATCCCCATAAATTTTTGGATAACTAAAGACCCAAATTTCACATTTTCACAAAATGAAAACTAGAATGTTACCTAAACAAGCATCAAATTTTAGATCATTTCACCTATTAACTTTGGTAGACTACTTAAGCTTCATCTTTTAATTGCCATGAAGAATAGTATATTTCATAAGCTGTCATAATTATTTATTCATTCAATCTCATCAATTTTGGAGGGCAAACTATCTAAAGTTCAACTTGTAATAGAAATGCAGACTAGTATATTTTGTAAATCTTCACCAAAGTATAGATCATTTAACCTCATAACCTTGGAGAGCAAACATAAGCTCCAACTGTGAACTGCAACAAAGGCTAGTATGTTTCATAAACTTTTATGAAAATTGTGGTCATTCAACCTTATTAATTTTAAATGCCTAAAAACCTAACATTTGTCTAGTCAATCAACATAGAATTTTGCCAGATGCGGCTTGGCAGTCCCTTATCAAAGAGCAGATAAGATGTTCTTGAGAGCTGGCCTTCAAAAGACAACCTTTACAGTACTCTGGATAGAAAGCTGAACTCCCACCTTGCCTCGTTCATTATCTTCAGAAGATCAGTCTTTTAAAAATAAATCAAGACAAGTAGTAGGTTTTGTCTACATGTTTGTTTGTTTTTAATGTGAGAGGGCAATGGAGAAAGTAAGAAATCTCCTGGATCTCAAAAAGCTAACTGAAACCTAACGGGGAAAAAAGACCTAGTCCATATACCTCTTCCTGCAAAACACCCTGAAATGGAGTTAAATTAGAAGCAAGGGATTTAAATGTTTATAATAAAGAAAAGGTACTTTTCTTATAATTGTTTTTTTTTTCAAGAAATGCATGCTGTTTTCTAAATAGTAGCCACTTCTCCAATTAGCACTTTTCATCTATGTAAGTTTTTAAATATATATATTGAAGCAGAAAACAGAAAGTCAAGGTATCTTCACATTATAAACTGCAAAAAAAAGTTGAATACTTCAATGTATAAATACAGAGACATTATTTAGCATTACAACATATTCCAAAGAACCTTTCCAGGGAATAAATCTTGAAATTCTCATCCAACATGTCTACTATGACCACAAGATATTGGTGTCTGTTCATTTGCCTAGTGATCTTCACTGAAATTTCATCCCAGGACTGTAACCAACTTCGCAGCAGGCTACATAAAGCCAACCTGGGCATCCTGAATCTCCTAATGAGAAATATGGGGTCAACCATTCCCCAACAATGTATCAGGGACATAATAGATTTCTCACTCAATACCAGTGAAGAAAATTTGATGAACATGGTAAATGAATTACAGGGGGAGAATGCCAAAGTAGCTATCAAAGAACTTCTCCAACAGATAGACCTCATCTTCAAGGAAAGCCATAGTGAATTGGCTTGGGATGAGAACTCACTAAGAGAATTCCACATTGGATTGGATCAGGAGATAAAAAACACAGAAGCTTGCTGGAATACTAAGGTGAAACATGGCACTAGATCTCCAAGAGGTCAGAAACTAAAGCTCACCAGGCTGAGAGTGAAAAGATATTTCCAGAGGCTCAGAGACTTCTTGGGAAATAAAGACTACAATCTGTGTGCCTGGAAGATTATCCAGATCCAAATCAGAGAATGTTTTCAGTGGATTAACCTACTCAGTCAAAGGATTCCAAGTGAAGGTACTTAGATAATCACTTCAAATTGAAATTTCTAGCATACAGTTGAATATTTCTAGCATATAGAGCAGTTCTTTTAATAAACTCAGTAAAAGGATTTCATTGAAGACAAAATTTAATGCTACTCCATTTTGCTACATCATTTTTTTAAAAAAAATAGAAATATATCCAGAATGTTAGTGCTGTATTTAAAATAGGTTATTAACTGGAATAGAATCTTTTAGTTTTGTGAGTAATAATATACATATGTTAAAAATGTTCAATTCAACAATGGAAAATGTTTTATAATTACAATAATTGTAAAACTCAGCAAGGATTTTTAGCTACTTCTCTTTTTAGTTCTAGGTTGATGTGCTCTCAGTGATGCAACAAAAGCAGGAAAATGAAACCATTCGTCTTTCACTAATGACTGACATAACTTTAGAAAATATAACATCCTACTTGTTTTGTTTTACCCACTTCCTGAATTCTTTTACTTGAGTAAAATGGAGGTCAAAATGGCAGAATCTCTATAAAATATCCACCTAGCAGAAATTGAAAAACATTATTTCCATCTTCTGAAACCTTCTGAAGCTTCATTGGATGAATATCCCATGCTTATAAGATTTCCATCATGAAATATGTTTCTTTCCATTAAATTAACTTACGTTTTATATTGTGATGAGCAGAGCAAGATATTTAAAAGCAATTCATAGTGAAACCAGAATTTAAGACTTTTGAACTTCAGTTCCCCATGCTGGTTGGGGAATTATGGGAGTTGAAGTCCACAAATCTTAAAGTTGCCATGGATGGACAACCCTGGCTTAGAACATTCTCTAAAACAGGGGTCTCCAACCTTTGCAACTTTAAGTCTGAAGGACTTCAGCTCCCAGAATTCTCCAGCCAGCTTTG
>JAPKID020007850.1:0-10117 GCA_026931265.2 Tropidonophis doriae
GGTTTGGGAGGGGGAGAGGAAAACAAAATAAATATGGGCAAAATCTTTGGAAAACATTACTTTTATTTATTGGAATGTGATCCCCAAATTGTTGTCTCTTTGTTAGGGGAATCTTGGAGCACATTTTTAGATACATTCTTGAAAAAGAAATCACTATGGATTCTGTTACTTATATCGTATTTTTATAATATTCAAAGTATTATGTAAAAAGGAGGTTTGGAAAGATCCTATTTTTCTATTTCCTTGGTTTAGCTATTAGGTGGCATTGATATTGTATTAAATAATTATGCAACTCATATTTTTTCTGGTCTGAATGAAATGTCAAATTATTATTATTGGGTGAGGTTAGTGAAGAGAAAATTTCAGGAGTTAAAAAAAACCTTGTTTATTATTTTTATACCTATTTGTATCTAAGCGATAAAATATATTTTGCTAAAGTTACGAATCATAGAAATGAAAGATTTGTTGATCTTTGACAGAGTCAAGGCTCCGTTGTGTTTATTTTACATCGTTTGAAAAAGCAGATTTAAATTGTCCTTAACAATGTGTCATAACATTGTTGCCAAAAAATAAAAGATCACTATTCTTTCAGTGATTATCTAAGAAGCTTTAAAGACATAAAGCTATTATTTAAAAGAGTTTATTTTTGTTTTAATCTGGAGAGAGAGACAGAAAGAGAGAGGGTGGGGTGGGGGGAACAAAGGTCCAGAAGATGAATAAATGTTGTGCGTTTAGAAACTTTTTCTGTGATATTGATATCAAACCTTTCTCAAAGTGTGTGAACACAATCCCAGAATAATTGATAATACACTACTATTCTTCTTGAAGGCAACAAAATGAACCAGACACTTATTGGTTTTAAAAGTGCTACAGTTTGATGGGGAGTACGCAGCAGCTTGTTATGCATTGTGATTCAAGGCATGGAAAGGAAAACTTATTTTAATGAAGGAATATAACTTTTGACTTACCTATTTATAACATTGTGATAGAAAAGAGTCTTCTCAGGGATACCACTATTTCTCTGTGTGGAATTGTTGGTTTTGAGGGTGCCTCTCAACCTCAAACCTACTATAGATAGCATCAAAATTTAGAGTGGAAGAGGACTTTAATCATAAGTGTCAGTAAAAACTATTATTTGTACATTTTCAAGTACAGAAATGTAGGATCTCATCAGTATGCACATTTTTTGTTAAGTAAGTAGTATTAAGGTATATAGAATGGAGGAATTAAAAGTTTAATTCCTGATAAGTAATTAGTATTAAGGAATCTAGGACAGAGAAATTAAAAGTTTAATTCCTGACTTCTGTAAAAAAAATATCTTGTCTCCTTACTGAAGGAAAACTTTGATTGATTTTATTGGCCACCCTCATTTTTAAAAGCAACAAGATTTTGTCCCTATCTTTAAATTTTAAGGTTCGGGGGGGGGGGGGGAATCTTCTTGAAGAATAAAATAATGATGGCAACATTTGGCAGTTTTTAAAATGATTAATTTTAGACTAATCTGTAGTGGGTTTTACTTTGCAGTAAAAAGTAGAGCTGACAAATCACATTTGTGCAAGGAAATAAACATTCGTTGTCTATGTTCTGAATGTAGGATATAGAGAAAACTAAGGATGAAAATGGAGAACTTTTCTTAATTCTAATACACAGACAATGCTTTTTGTCATGAAATATATTACCATGCCTTAAATGTTTCTTTTAAGAAATATAAATAACTTAAACTTTCATGGCATAGATATATCTGCATTTAAAAAAAAGAATCATGTAATATTTTGATGCAATAATGCTGTTCAGTCATTGTCACGATATGATGGACTTTATTTTGTCAATATTGTTTTTTGATAGTCTTTTCCCTGAAGTTATTGTAAGTTTATGTGTTTTATTGACACAATCTAGCTGCTTGTCTTCTGCTGGCCTAGTTTTCTATTGCCTACACTTTTTTCAAGCATCAGAGTCTTCTCCACTGATTTTTCCTTTCCCATGAAATCTCCCAAATATATAAACTTTAGCTCCCTTATAATGTTTCCAGTGTTTCCAGTGTGCAATCTGGTTTTATATCATGAAGTGTAGTTAATGTTGTTAAAGTGTTTCATTAAATTTGTTCATCTTGTAATCCAAGGTAGTCTCAACAATTCCCCCTCACCCCCCACATCTTTTCAATTCAAAGTCAGGAATTTTCAATTCAAAGCAACTTTTATTTGTTGGATCTTTGCCCTCAAAAATATTGAAGGATGGTATAACAACATTCCTTCTGCAAAGCAAACCTGGGACTCCATCCATATGTGTCATTAGTATCTTTGTTTAGCAATTTTTGCCCTACCCACATAGCTAATTGGCTAAAAGGAGGATGATTTTGTTTGATATTTTTGGATTAAAGTTTAACATCTCCAAAAGTGTTGCAAAATTTCATGCAGTTGCTATTGTTTTATATTTGGAAATATCTTAATTTTAAGATTTTATAACTATATAATTTAATTTTAGGATTATATAAACATTTTGTACATTTTAGGTTATTTTAGACCACAATGAAATTATACTAGATGTGTCATAGTCTATCGATACAGTAGTCTCTATTTCATGGCTTCACCCACAATGCCTCTTAATTTTTTCACCCTAGAAGGATAAGAACTATTATTGTTTGCCTATTTGCAGTGGCTTAGCATTGCCTTATTAGTATTCTTGATCTCTTCTTAAGAAGTGATCCCTTAAATCAGCTTTATTTGTAGCTTTCAGGATAGTATATAAATTAGTGATGTTTCTCTGAACAATTTTGACTCCAGTTCTGTTCTTCTAATCTAGCCTGATATTTCTCATGATATATTTACATATAAGTTAAATAATTAAGGTAACAGTATACAATTTTGCCCATTCCTTTTCCAAATGCATACAGTTTGGTTGTTCCATAGAGTGTTTCTGTTTGCAATGATTATATAGAATTACTCTATTTTTATTTTTCTTATCTGGAAATCTGTATTTAGTTTGGCATATTTTCCACTCTTGCTTTTGTTTTCTGAACTTCTATGACTATTTACAAGGTACTATCAGATACCCATTTTCTTTTGCTTTGTATTTTGATTTCAGAATATTTTCGTTTACTTTTTAAAAGAAATCATGAATTTCAGTCCAGATTGCTTCAGAAATTTATATCAAATGTAATCCTTTAAATATATTTGTTTCATTTGGCATTGCAAATATGATTAGAGTGTATCTTGTTTTTCTGATTTAGTGTTTTTATTTTAAGAAAACAAATCAAACTCCTTTGAAAGAAGAAGTTTATGATTTGAATCCCAGTCATTACCATGTATTGTTTTTTGCTGAATGCCTGGAGTTGTCAGCTTGATGATATTCACCTGAATAATTCCACCTATAGAATCATGCTTTAGGTTGTTGGAAGAAAGTATTTGCTTTGGCTATGGAATCTTATTAATGCCTTATTAATGCCTTAATTATTAGTTATGCTAAGGCTACATTTTTGCATTATAGGTAATCCTCAATTTACAAATGTAATGGAGACTGCCAATTACATTAGTAATCCAAGGATTAGTTGGAGTGAATCATGTAAAATGAGCATGATCACTCCCTGCTTTCACTTACACATTCGCTAATTGAATGTGCAAAATCATTAAGTGCACATGAGATCTCAGGGTGGGGAAGGCAATGGAGGGCCTAGTGATGCAAGAGGCCATGTGGTTCAGACTATCCAAGGCCTCCCCCAACCCACTGTGATACTTCATGCTCCATCCTCTGGGATTCCTACAATTGCTCCTCTCCCCATCCTGCCACGCCGGGTCACTTACCTTGTAAAAGATCTAGCAAGCTATCTCCTTTTCATTCTCTGCTGTGGTTTCTTTGCCTGCTTGCAGTCTTGGCACAAAAAGAGTTTGCAAGCTGATGAGATGTTGGGGCAGTGAAATCACATTGCTTTAAGCCTCCCATCACCTTGCAAACTTTTTGCACCAAGACTGGAAGCTTCTGGGGGCTGTGATCTTGCATGAGATCATGGCTCCCAGAAATTTCCAGTCTTGGAGCGAAAAGTGTTTTCAAGCTGATGAGAGGTTTGTATCAATGTGATTTTGCTGCCTCAAAGTCTTGTTGGCTTGCAAACAGTCTTCAGTTGTATCTGTACAGGCTCCAGTTTTCCAAAAACAGAGGCCTAAAGCACTGTAGTATGAGATCACACGAGATCAGTAGTGCATGATTTTATATAATCTCACACTATAGTACTTTGTGAACAGCCTGTATCAGATCTATAGCAAAAGGCTTTGCAAATGTAGGGAATCCCTCTTCATTTGCAAAGCCTTTTGCCATGGATCTTATGCAGGCTTTGGTTGCAGAGAACAGAGGCCTGAAGTACTGTAGTGCAAGATCGTGCGAGATCAGTAGCATGTGATCTCACACTATTAATCTTGTGTGATCTTGCATTAATTTAGGCTTCTGTTTTCCATGAATGCACTGAAGCAGGCAAAGGAACCGATGGCTCGCTGGATTGTCGCAAAGTAAATGAGTCTCCACAGGCCCAGTGTCTTTGGAAACTTGATGGGGCGGGGGGGAGGCATGGCAAATGTAAGAGTGTGAATGATTGCCATGGTGCTGCAACATTCATACCTGTGGGACTGTGTCGTAAGTACTTGGGAGGAGTATTATGTTGTAACTCTGAATGGTCATTAAGTGAACTGTCGTAACTGGAGCATTACCTATATACCATTTGCTGTTTTACCTCCTATTAGCATTCCAAACTCCCATAATTAATATTTTATCATTTTTTTGGAATTGCATTGTATATTGTTGAATTTGTTAACAAACTATAGCAAGTTTTCATTGTACTGTTCAACTTTTGTGTTTGAAGGATAGATTTGGATCACCATGATTGGCATGCTTGGATCCAATAGAGATTGTATCTGAACTCTTCTTTTCTTAATAATGGTGACTACTATATTTCTTCTATGATTTCCTTGTCAGTAGTAGATGATTTTCTACTTCTCTGGTGTGAAGTGCAGTCAATTTTAGTTCATTCCTAATTTCTACTTTGAAACACCAGATTTATTTTGGTTCATGGTTCCTATATTACATATATCAATGTGAGAATATCTTTGTAGGATCATCTTTTCATTTTGCTTTTGGTTATATCAGAAGTTGGACATTTGAGTTTTAATCTAGCCACATTACATTGTTCTAATTGTGGATGATCATTTGGGATTTTTTGACAGAATTCTGGAGTGGATTGCTGTTTCTTCTGGGCCATATTGAGATTAACTTTGTCTATGATCTGTTGATCATGAGTGACCCTTATGGGAGTCCACCCTCCTACAGGATAGCTCATAGCATTACTGGGCTGTGCAAATCCCATTTCAAGGTAACAGTACATGAAGAATAATAACTTGTATGTTTAAAAAGCAGGGTGATAATCAATCTATCAAGTATTTTTGAAGCATACGTTTCTATAAGATCTGATTTCCCAGATTCGAGGTTTACTTTTTGCTGCTAATAGAGAAGTAGGGCAACCTATATTCAGTGTTTTCTCTCTCCCACCTATAAATAATATCCATTAAATTGGCGATTTCTTTGTCATTACTGAAGTAGTTTTCAATTGACTGAAAGGAACAGCTCTGAATTGTACATGTGCAATGCAGCAATATTATTAAATAGGATACTGAATTGCAAAGGGGAAATGCCAGCAATGGTCACTTAGTCCATTATCTCTACAGCCTAGCCAGCCCTAAGATGCCCTGCATGTCACTTTCATAGTCCTGAATTTGGGAATTCTGTGGAAAGAAAGAAGGAAGGAAAGAGGAATGGATGGATGTTGTGCTACTGTTGCTGTTGCCTACTCATTTAAGAATGGGAGTGGGGAAAAGGGGGGAGGCTTATGAGAGAGCAGACATATGAAGTGGTAGTTCACCTGTTTATTTTTTTATATAAAGAAATCAAGCGTGAAAGCACAGTGTGCATGAAAGAAATGACGAAAGAGATGAAACCAGACGGCTAAAAGCATCATAAGCTTTTAAGATCATACAATACCTCTATATTGATTTAAAATGAATAGTATTTCTCCAAGAATATTGACCAGTTATGAACATATTTAAATAAATTTTAGCAAAGCACTTTTTTTATTAAGTGCTTCTTGTACATAAGATTGCTTCATACATCTTGCAGGCCATGTAGTTGCCATCAAAAATTTCAAGCTTATCATAGAATTAGAATTCTATGCCCAGTGCTAACAAAACTATTTTTATCCATGGTTTGTTGACTATGCCAAAGCTGGTTGGATTTGCACATATTAAGTCAAAACCTGTAATTTATAGATCACAGTGCTTGATTTTTGCTTTACAAAATCTAAGCAAACTATAATATGGATTAGGGTGATGTAGTGGGATATGGGCTCATCTCCTTTTGATCAGTCATTATGTAGAAATCTAGTCATCTCTTCACAATGCTTGCTTTCAGTGCTGCAGTACTCATCTAGAGCGTTGCCATGCCAAAGTTGTTTTCAGTGACAATTGTATCATTTTGAAACATCTGAAGTAGCCTTTAGAGTCCTACTGTGAACATGTATAAGTCTGGATAACTGGAAAAACATTTTGACACCTTCTTGAGAATAAAAGGCAGTTTCCAGATTACCCAAAGGTTTCATTCCAGGAACACATGTCTAAGATTATAATAGCAGTAATAATTTTTCACATGTACAAATATGGTGCTTGTCATTTTTCAGATTTGCAAAATGGGCACTGTCACTCTTGTCTGTTCCCCACCAAAGCTTATTTGACTAGGGACTATCTCCCTTAAAATATTTTGATCTTTATTTTCCATGAAAGAATCACAGCAATATACTCTTCATTTTAAATTAGTGAAGTGGTATATAAGTCTAAGTGCTATTGCTATTTCCAGGAATAAGTAGTGATGATTATATGGGAAAAGGTAATTTGACTGTATATTATGAGTTTTGGATAATATGCAACTTTAAATGACTGGATAAATGTTAGCTAGTGTTTAATTAGTTTAGCATTTAGTGTATTGAAACCAGTCGGTGACACAGAACTATTTAAATGTTATAGACACATCCTGCTAGCAAACATAAACTTCTATAAGTTACAAATCACAAAAAAATAATCTTTTATCAACTGGCTTTATTAGTTTTTTTTTTGCTGTACCTGGATTTTATTTCTATTTCAGTGAAAGAAAACAAAGCACATTAATAAAAAATACCTTTCTATTCAATAAAAATCTCTTATGCTGTCCACAGTTTTTAAAATTACATGTTATCTGTAAGGCTCCTTATACAGTCCATGGGCTTGGTTAAAAGGCTCTAGAACATACCCTGGCTTACTACCATTAACAAGGGCAATTCTTGTAATAACAATTCATTTTTCTGGTTCATTCCAAATATCCTTGAATTAAAAGTGTGACAGGTAGAGGAGTATCAAATTAAGCATATTTCCATCATCCCCTTTTTAAATTTATCTGAAGATCTTTGTAGATTGACCCAAAGGCCTTCACAGATATTGGAGCCATATTTACCCAAACTTGCTTTAACGCTCTGTCAATTTAATCCAGATAAAGCAATGTTCCATGTAGACTGACCTGGAGGCATTTACACCGTCTGTCCTTTGAAACCTGATAAATAATATGCAAAGATCTGCAGAGATAGCCAGATGCTCCCACTCTTGCTTCTACTGTTCGTTTTACCTTTCCATGGGGATGTTATCTCATTGTAATAGAGTACACTTTTATATTGTGCCAGGTTGTTCCCTACTGCAGGCTTTGTTCTTATTGGATAGTTGGCTGAGGGAAGATAAAGCATTTAATATCTACCCATCTACAAAAAGTGGAACATAAAAGAAAGAAGCAAGTTGGAGCGGAGTGCATCATGATTAATATTGCATCAATAGAGTGACTGTGATAATTCAGCTTTCATTAACAAAATGACTTAATTCTCAGGTTTTCTGCTCTGCCTTCCTACCTCTCTTTAAAATTCAGGCTGTGATCTGCTTCAAACTTTCTTTCTGTCTGTTACCCATTTTTTTCTGATAATATTCCAATAGTTGGTTTGCCATTAAAAAAAATCTCCCCCCCCCCCTCCATGTTGCTATAAAAGCAAAAAGATTCTTACCCCAGTGCTCTACTAGATGTTTATTTAATTATGCATCTTACAGATCAGCCTCTAGTTTGGGAGGTATCTACAATCCACAGGATTAGGTTCCTAGGTTTTCCCCCAAAGCAGTGCTTTTGTCTTTCTTAATGTCAAGAGTTGGTATTCCTGTTTCAGTAGGTTTTCCTAAACATTGAAAACATTTTCAATTACATTTCTGGTTTCCTTTTTCATTAAATAAAAGTATCATGAAAAATTACATGATTTAGATACAACCAAGGTGATCAAATTCTGAAATAATTTTAAAAAGGAAAATAAAAAGAAGCAAAACTTCCTGTTTATCAGTCACAAAATACTCATTTCTTCTCTGAAGTTTAACATCAACCTGGTAGAATTGTCAATTTTGCATTTTGTTGTTAAATATTTTGGAGCTAATTTTTTCTTCTGTCTGCACGATTACAGGACACTCAGAAGAATTTTATATGTGTTATCCTTACCCAGCGTATAGAAAATACAGACACAAAATATTGTATCTATCATGCAATCACATTGAAACGGAAAACATGTTATTTTGAAGCAATCATCTGCTGTACCACTGAAAATTTGTGTACTTACATTGCAAAATATGAATTGATTAAAATACCAGAAATAAATTTGTATTGATTGTATTTGATTAGCATGATATGAAGCTCACCTACTAATGTACTGTTCCTTCAAATGTAATTTTTTTGTTATTTTTCAGAATTGTATGTTATTTGGTTATAGGAAATTATGAAGAACCGTTGATGCTCAATGGAATTAGGACTCTCAATGGATATATTTATAGAATTTGGCTTTTGTTATGCAAAAAGATAACATCAATAATTAAAATATATATTTTACTTGAAAAACTTTAAATTCTATTTTCCCCAGCTCACTGTGAATAAAGCAACATTTTGTTATCTGAAGTTTAGCCTATGCAATCTAATATCTATTCGGTTTTGCAGTTAACATACAATGGCATCGAAATAAAGTACAGCATTAAAGCTTCTACAATGTAAGCATTATATCAATCAAAAACATTTTGAAAACAATTGGATTCCATGACAGAACAGGATTGGATAACTTACATCCTCCTTGATACACCTGCGTTCCAGCTTATGCAATTGCTGAAATAATGTTTGATGATGACATTTGCCACTGTACTGTGGCAATAAGTTTTATACTATTTATGCAGATAAAAGTTAAATTTTAATTCAATACTATTTAGAATGATAATTTTCACTTTTTTTCTTTGCCCCCACTCAGTTTTTGAGTGTAGTCAAGAGCAAATTATGCAAATATAATGACCTTTGGCCCCCAAATGGTTACCTGGACCTGATATACATATTTACATTATAGCTGTGATATGTGGAATATGTGTCATTTTGGGATGTTTCAGAAACTTTATCTCATGTTAGGATATGGTAAATGATGTCTTACTATCGTTCTAGATTATTTGGAAGCAGTGAAAACAGCGATCAAGAGTCTTAGTTGAGTGATTCAGCACATTGTTCTACAGAGGAAGTAATGGTTAAAACTGGGGAGATTGGTGTTCAAGTCCAACTCTGCCATTGAAGTTCACAGGGTTACTTGAATTATAAGTCAGAATTATCGTTTTATACTACACAGTAGTTATAACAATTGGAGAATATGTGTGTTATCTGAGCTTCTAAAGGAGTGGTGGGATGAAAATATATCAAATATATATACATTTGATTGTACTGTTTTGAGTTAAAATAATCAAAGAGAATAAAATGAGATCTTATTTGCCAAGATAAGTATAAGGCAATTTATTATATTGCATTTTGCTTCTATTGTTCTTCATGTGATCCCAATACTATTTTGCTGTTTGTACAGAGGAGTACTGATGAAGTAGCAGCAACAGTTTAGCTGGGCTCCTTCTTCTGACCTAGGAAATTACTGTATTTTTCAGACTATAAGATGCACCGGTATAAGACGCACCAAAAGTTTGAAGAGATTAATTTTTTAAAAAAAATCTGCCCTCTGCAG
>JAPKID020007852.1:0-10115 GCA_026931265.2 Tropidonophis doriae
GAGTTTGTTTCCACCCATCCAGCTCCGCACGGCTTCCAAGCACCGGGACATCACCTCAACGGCATCATTGGGGTGGGTCGGGGTAGACAGGTACAGCTGGGTATCATCAGCGTACAGATGGAAGTCTACCCCGAACCCACAGTGGTGTGTCTTATGAGGTGGAAAATGAGGTGGAAAATCAAAGCTGCTACTAAAGCACTCAACAAACATGTTTTGTGTCTGAGATGCGAAAGTTAGAAAATACATTAAACCCTACACAATGGCCGTTGCAGCTCCTTTAATTACACAACTGCACACTTTGCTTTTAATTGGAGTGTGGGGGGTTTTTTGGAGAGGGAAGGAGATAATGCTTGCTGAACAATTATTTGTTGAAACAATGCCTTTGCATGAAATTGAGACAGAAATAATGTTGCACCTCTAGTAGCTTCCAAATGAACTTTCCCTTTCCCATTCGGAATCAGATGAAGAATCAGAATTTTCAGGAGAAGATAATCCAACTAGGATCCCACTGGGATCCCCCTGATTAGCTTGTAGCTTTCTGTTCCTTTGCCAAGAAACATTCCACAACTGAACAGCTTTCTGGGGATCAAATTTTTTGATCTCGGGAGAATTCAGCTGAATGACCATGAGATCCGTCACACTTTCAAACATGAGTTTTGAACGCAGCCTCATCATTGTCAGCTTCATTTGACCAAAGCCTCGTGCTGCTTCACTGGAACTTGCTGGCAGTGTCAAGAGAAGATCAATAAGGGCCAAAATGTTTGGATATTTATGGAAAAAATCTCTGTTGACCAAATCCCACGTTAAGCTCCGGACATTTTCATATCTAGAAAAGATAATGTTTATTACTAAACATGTTCCTTTTGCTAGTGTAGCAGTAAAACAAACTTGGATTTAAGGCAACATGCTTATTACCTATTATACAGCTCTGCTTTTAGCATATTCCATTCCGTTTCAATGTCATCCACTTTCACTTTGGCCCATTCTAGGACAGGCTCATAATGCCGAATCAGTAGAGATACTTCCGTCTCACCAAATTCTATAAGAACAATCATATTAATTAAAGCAGTCCATATCTCTCAGGGAGGACTCATTTATTAGCCACTGCAGGGTGCTTTGTGTACCTTGTTTGAATTTGTCTGGCCATAGCTTAAAGCTTCCAATGGCGCTTGCGGTCAAAACATCTTCACTAGCATCACAAAAACAATCTCGCAGCTGGTTCAAGAGACTGCTTAATAATTCTAATCGGGTTGCTGAAATATTTCCATCTCCCACAAGAGGGTAACCATGAAAATATGTGATTGTCTCTACCAGACGTTCTCGCGGCCCTGATCTGAGGGGAAAAACATGATACTTAAGCAATTAAACTCTCTCTTTTCAGTTCAGACACGCTTAAATATATCCAATAAATTTTAATATCCAACCTTTTTTGATACATTTGGAGTATCTCCAATGTTGACTGAATTGTAGCAAACACGTCTGCAATGGAAGTGTTTTGATTGTGGGCAACACGAGACAGAATGTTGAGGACATTAATGACATCTAATAAGAAGTGAGAAAATTTAACTATGTCTGCTTTTAGAAGAAACTTCAAGAGATCTTTGACTTTTTGTTGATTTGAGGAGTCTGATTCTTCTCCCATCTGGAACTCAACATAAAAAACAAGGTGTTAAAACTATGACAGAAAACTCCTAGTTCTTCACTTGTTACTCAAATCCTATAGTTTCAAAAAGTATTTACCTTACTCAGGTGTAGGACAATTGCTGGGTAACCTTTCAAAAGGATCTGAAGAGCTGTCTGTAAGCGAAGAAACCATTGAGAGCCACCAATTCGAGAAGGAACCAGTGGTGTCACTTTATGGGCATCACAAATTAGCTTAAGGTTGTTCTTATTCATTGGAGAGTCATGATAAAAACAGTACAAGTTTTTTAATAGATCCGTAAGTATATTGAATAGTGGAGTGTTCCTCAGTGCCATCTTGTAGGCCATTTCAAGACGATGAATAAGACAATGAATGCTCTGAATACATGGCTGGATATCCTTCAATAGTCTAGCTACTCCATTTTCTCCTACCATAACATCTCTACCATCACTGCCAAAGCCAACCAGTTTTCTTGCCCAGTCGTGGGTTGGTAAATTGACTTTCAGATTGGTTTGTAAGGTTTTTAAAATGGCATTTTTCACTGTCAAAGCATCATACATGTCTATGGACTGAATTCCAACAATCTGGCAGTGGATTTTCCCTTGATGTGCAAACTGTATATATACAAGGGCTGCTTCTGTTGTTCCACTGTCCGTAATGCCATCGCTAATGACAGAGAAGAACTTGCATTTTTCTAATTTTTCTTTCAAGGCTCTTCTTTCCACTTCAGCAATAAAATGAATAAAGATTCTTGCTGCTTTGTCATTTCTGAAAATGGAACCAATGTCCACCCCCTTCGTATCATCCAGTTTACTTATCCAGTCCAGGTCTGTGAAGGGGCGTCCAGTTTTGGCAATGGCATGGCACGTTCTAAAGAGGTTTTCAATTTTTCCCAAAGTTGTTTTACTCATGTTCTTTAACACATGCTGAGTGGTATCTGCGTCTGGGGTAGAACTACTAGCTTTTTCCATACAGGAAGCCCATGCATGAGCCTCACAGTTATGGTGGTCATCAACTAATTCAAGAATAAAATCATCAGTTCCAGAGCAAAAATTGTGCGTCTTCTCCCCTAAGTCTACATTATGTTTCCGACACAGAGCACAGTACATGATGCCTTTCTCACTGTCATATTTTAACCACGTGTACTTCAACATCCAGATGTTTGGAAACTGGCGACTCTTCTTTGAATAGCTTTGTTTGCCTTGAGTTACATTCTTGCTTTTAAGTTGCTTCAGGGCTGCTATGGCTATAAATATTTCATAATGTTTATGATAACAACATTATAGTGTTTTAACACAATTGCAATAAAACTATTATTTTGAGCTACAATTATTAATTATTCTAAACTATAGAAGTTCAATTACGGTATTTGTTACAAAACAATAAATGTGAGGCATCTAAAAAAATTTTCCCTTCCATAACCCAAATTTAGTGCAAAGATATATGCTGAATTATGTATTAACTAGATTATCTAAATGAAGCTGAAATCTTGTCTTCCCAAAAATTATGCATAATATAAAATGTTCATCTTTAATCTTTTTAGAAGTTCGTATAATCTGAAACTATATTCAGCAGTATTGTTGACTGATTTGAGCAACTTTGGCTGACATGTTTTTATTCCTTATTTTACAATCATAACAGCTCAAAATTATTCATTTCTTTTATTTTAGGAATATACCACATTGTGGTTGTCTGAAGCTTTCATTAAATCTTAGGACTGTTTCCTACAGCAGGAATAAACTCATAGGAATGCTTAATTAAATCCACACATACTATTCCAAGGTTTTTAAAGACGGTATAGTGAATTAGGTATAATGTTATGAAGTTCATAATAGTTATATGAACAGCCTGTTATGTTTCTATTAACAGGGAAGAAAAATATACAGCAAAGACTTATATATACTTCTGAAACACATTGTCAGCAAATACATAGAATACTTCAAGTAAGAAATGGTAATAGAAATCTTGTTTTTAATTCAGATATTTATAGACTAGAGGAACAGCCCTATAATATGTACTGCCAGTTGAATTTAAACATAGGTTATCTGCAGAAACATCCTCCTTTCATCTAAATTTTAAAAAGCACCGTTGTGTCATTGCAATGCAAACATGTAAAAATGGGGCAGGGATTCTATTATAATATAGAAAGCTGCTTTCATCATTCTGCTCCCTCCCTTGGATATTGTTATCCTAACAATATATATTTTTTATTACAAGAGATAAATGTGTCAAATTTGATTTAATTCGCTATGTTATTTTTGTAACTTTAATTTTCTCCTTTCTTATTTTTATATTGATTCTTTAACAGTCCGTGTGAAAATGCAACCATTTTTTATGTACTATTTCATAATCATACATTGTTGTATTTGTTTGCAGGGCAGGCATTGTAACCTATTTCATATTATTCGGAAAAGTTCAGAAAATTGTGTTATTGTTCAAATATCTGTTTAGGAATTTCAACCAGGTAGGCTTATCTAAAACAATAACATTAAAAAAACAGCACACCAGTAAATTTCATCTCCATCCCTAGAAAGAATACTTTTATGAGGAGGAATAATCAGGTTTGCAGGTAGTCCTCGCTTAGCAACAATTGGGACTGGCAACTCTGTCTCAATGTGCCATGGTCACTAAATGGAAATATCACATCTGTGTTTTAGGCTTATGACTTCACTTCTATTTGGTTGTTATGCAAATCACTGTGATTGTTAAACAAAACATCATATGACAACTTACTACCCATGTTTCCCTGAAAATAAGTCACCAGATCTTTCAAGGGGGGTGGGGGATGCCGTCCACCGACTCACCTCATTGGTGCATGTTGCCTTGGGCTTGCTATCACAGGCCTTCAGGAATTTCTTCATTCAGCAAGGCTTTTCTGAAGGCCTCTGCAGCATGTAACAGAGCTCCAGATCGATCCAGAGATCTCTCATCGACTATAGCAGCTTTCAGGAAAGCAGGCTGCAGCAGAAGAAATGGACTAAGGTCTGCGAGCCCAGGCTGCAACTATCCAAAGTGAAGTAATAGGACAGCTCCATCCCCACAATGCCCCCCTAGCTTAATTTTTACCTGTGGACCCTAGAGTGGGTGGGGTGTTAATTAGGGCTTATTTTGGGGGGTAGGGCTGATATTGGGCACATGTGTAAAACAATGAAGCTAGGACTTACTTTCTGAATAGGTCATATTTTCGGGGAAACACAGTATTTTATTTCTATGTTCTCCTTTAGCTTTGCTTGCCACAAGCCAACTGAGAAGAATGCAAGTGATGATTGTGTGATTGCAGGAGGCTGTGATAACACCTTGTTGCAAAGTGCCTGAATAGCAATTACGTGACCATGGGATATGGTCATAAATGGGAGGGAGACAATCATAAATGTGAGGGTTGGCCACAAAACTATTTTTCTTAACACTATTGTAACATCAAATGATTGCTAAATGAGCAAGGACCGCATATACAAGCTTTCACGTTTTGTATGAATGGATATTAGAAATTAACTATGGTCTCATGGACTTCTTTCCTTTTTTATTATTTAGTATACATTTGTACATTTGTATTATCACTTTTAGAAAAATGCCTGCTATTTACAATAATTTAGCAAACATATTATAACTTTCATAAGCAATTCTTTGGAATCTTTTCAGAATCTTGAATTAAACAGGTCCTTCATTTTAAAGAAAATGTATGGATTGTCAGGGCACAATGATATTGCATGATATGATATCTTTAAATATTAAGACAGTAGAAATATTACGATAAAAAGAATTTGAAGAGTCTAAACAGAGATACAAAGATGATTTGATAGAGTTACTTAACGTCTACATATTTTTAGTTAAAAAAATACAAAGACACACCATTTGGGTATACGTGGAAAAGGATGAGTGCATCTATAACTTGAATATAAAAAGGACAGCTAAGTCAAAATAACATTTTATTGAGGGACCTATATGTTAAAAATGTATTGAGGAACAACAGTGCAGTGAAGAAAAGTAGATTTGCACTGTTAATGTATAAAGCAATCTAAAGGTTGTATTTTAAACAATGAATCCACATTTTGTCCTGCTTTTAACCTTTGTGGAAACACTTATGTACTATGGACACAAATATAATATTTAAATCCCTTTAAATCTCAAATAGTCATTAATATGCTATGATAAAGTATTTTCTTACCTTTAGGTGCCACCTGCAGAAACTGCTTATGAAGAGTACTAAGCTGTGAAATAGTCAGTGTACTGTTTGTAGCAGTCTCTATAGATGGGGGACGAGGTGGAAGAGAAGGATCCTCAAATATTTTTATATCACCATTAACGTAGAAATCTATTCCTTCCAGGACTAACTCAAACTGAATTCTGGAGGAAGTTTCAATACGATGCCGCACAACTCCAATTAATTTATCCACACTGTAATGATACATATGCTTGAAAATGAAAAACGTGGCAAAACTTAAAATTAATAGTTTTACTGACAATTAATATTTTTCTACTGGCTTTGTCCTTTAAAAAAAAGTGTGATTCTTCAACTCCTGGCATGCTATTAAAGTCTCTAATTGTATGCTCTCTAGAACATGCGAAACTAAGAAGTTATTGAAATGCCTCTTTTGGAAAAACCAAACAAGTCTCTTGCTGAATCAAATCTCCCAATTTTCATTATGCCACTTGAACAACTTGCCTCCAGAAATTGTGTATGCTCCAACACTGGAAGTTTTTAAAAAGAGATTGGACAACCATTTTTCTAAAATGGTGCAAGACCGTGATGCTGAACCTATGGCACGCATGTCAGGACATGTGAGGCGTTGCCCTGTCAGCTGGCCAGCGTGCATGCATGCATTGACCAGCTGATTTCGGCCTTCTGAGGTCATTTTTTGCCCTCTGGAGACTTCCTTGAAGCCTCTGGAGCACAAAAAAATGGTTCTGGTTTACTCGTAGGGCTGGTTTTAGTCCTCCGGAGCCTTCAGGGAAGCCCCCTGAAAGCCCCTGAATGTTCCATAGGGCTAAAACCGGCCCTACGAACAATCCAGAAGTGACTTCTGCTTTGCTCGTAGGGTCGTTTTTTGCCCTCTGGAGCCAAAAATGGGGGGGAGGGGAGCACTGGTCATGCATGCATGTGTGCTAAGGTCGTGCACAAAGCATTATGGGTGTGGCACGCTTGCACACGACCCCCCTGGGCTCCCCCCGCTTTTGGCACACAAAAAAGGTTCGCCATCACCGGTATAAGATTTTCTGCCTAAACAGGGGATTAGACTAGAAGACCTCCAAGGTCCCTTCCAACTATTCTATTCTATTCTATTCTATTCTATTCTATTCTATTCTATTCTATTCTACCAATGCCAATTGCTGTATAGAAAGTAGGTCCCAGTGGAAGAAGCAGTGCAGTTTGTTACTGATGCATCAGTATCTTATCTTCCTACCCAAGAGGATGACTTTTTCCCAGCTTCACCTGGTATGTCAGTGGCTTTCTCAGATTAGGATGCTGTTACAACAGCAACTCAGTTTCCCATCGCTTCATATTTAGACTACTATAACACACTTTACAAGGTGGTTCCTTTGCAGACAACTTGAAAGCTGCAGTTGGTTCATATTAACTATAGCCCAACTGCTGATGGCAAGGTATCAGAGTCATATTGTGAACCTATGATGAGATCACTGCACTGGTTATCAATACACCCTGGGACCAATGTGTTAGTATTGATTTTTAAAGCTATATATGGCTTTGAACCTATAAATGTACAGAATTGTATTTTGGCCAAAATGAGTTTGCCCTCTGTGTTCATATTGGGAAGTACTGCTCTATGTCCCACTACTTGTGAAGCTCAATAAGTTGGAATCTAAATGCCTGTCTTTTTGGATGTAGCAGCTTCCCATTAATAAAAATCTCAATCTAGTGAGCTTTTAGAGGAAACAATGGATCTGTGCTTCATTTGAAATTTTGTTATATATATATTTGATGTTTTCTATTTGTTGTGTAAATGCCTAAGATCACTAGAATTAGGGCATTACAGGTAGTCCTCTCCTACTGATGATAAGTAGGGCCAGTATTTTTGCCACCAAACAACACAGTTGTACGACATCACACGACTGTGATGCTTGGTGATGGAAATTTCAGCATTTCCTGTTGCTGCTGTTAAGCAGATCCCACAATATAGTTAAGTACAACTGCATGTGGTAGCTATTTGTCACCTGCTGATGGCTTACCCATTGATTTTGTTTATCACAAACCAACAAAAAAGGGCCATAAATGGTAATCCTGTGATCATGGAGAGTCTGCAACCATCTTTAGTACAATGTCTGGTTATTAGTACCACTCATTCATAATAAGTTTAAACGGTTGCTCAGTGAGTGGTCATTCAGCGAGGGCCACCTGTACAGGCATCTGGAAATAAATAAAAATGTTGGTTTGTTTTTACACTCAGAAGCCCATATGTGTACCTAAAACTATTTTTAAGTGCTCTGTCCTTGGAATAAATACATAGATATGATTGCCAAGACATCTATTTATTTTTAAATTTATATATATGGAATGCCATGAAGCAAGCAAGACACACAAAGTGGAGAAACTGTGCAATTTAAGCTTCCATTTTGGGACTGATCAAATTACCAGAGAATTTGGAGCTCAGATGGCAGTAGGAATGAGTCCCACAGAACCATCAGAACCTGATGGCTTAGGACCTGGGTACTTACGAGATCGCCTTCTGCCACCGAGGGCCTCCCACCGGCCCGTACACTCCCATAGAGATGGTCTCCTCATGGTGCCATCGGCTAGACAATGTCAACTGGCGACACCCAGGGGGAGAGCCTTCTCCATGGGAGCACCTGTCCTCTGGAATGAATGGCCCTCGGAGTTACGAATTATCCGTGATCTACGCACCTTCTGCCGTGCTCTTAAAACTTTTCTTTTCCAACAAACCGGGCTGGCATAAATACAGATTTTATTCATTTTAATTGGGTTTGTTTGGTTTTTAACTTATTACGGGCCAAATTATTTAATATGTTTTTAAATTGTTTTAACATTTGTATATCTGTGTTCTATTTTGACTGTACACCGCCCTGAGTCCTTCAGGAGTAGGGCAGAATAAAAATATAACTAAACTAAACTAAACTAATTGTATATACACAGTTTATATTCCAATAATATTTTGTCGTCCTAACGATGTGGAAACCTTTGAACACCAAACCCCCTTAATTCAATAATGGAAACAATGACAATTTTACATTTTTTAAAATTTTTGTGTTCTTAACTGTAAGCCACATTTGTTCTATACAGTATCTAGTTTTGCTTCATAGATGCGAAAATTTGGATCTCATAATTTACAGCACAAACGTGCAACAACATTTGTGAAATTTTGTGAATATTTTAAATGATGGAACTCAGAATACAAACACATAGTCAAGTCTTGCTGTTTTGTACTGTACTGCTCAGTCTGGCACAATCACTGACTTTCCAAACTTTAATAGGACCAAATCTGGGGGCATCTTGTTAACATCTTGCTATTCCTCTGTTGCTTTGATTCCTCATCTCCTCCAAAAACAATTCACTTTAGTGGGCATTCTTGCAACAATCACACAACTTATTTCATGACGTTTGATTTGGCGGCATACATAGATTCCCTAACACTATTTTTAAAAGCATTTTTACTATCATACTGCAAAGGAAGCTTAAAATCCCAAATAGTAAAATGCTGTATGAGGGTTATTTTGGGGGGATTACTTTGAGAGTAAAGGAACCATATAATTTACTGTGATTTAATACATTTCTTTAAAAAAAAAAATCTGCAAGCAATGTTAGCTTTATTTCACTAATGGCGGAGACAAGTGTAAAAAAAACCCACATTTGCACTGAAAAGGTGAAAATGTAAGGTATGAGACCTGATTCTAAACCTGACGTTCATTCAGGTGCTTGATTAATCATTTCCTTCACACTTTTGTGCAGTACTGCTAACTCAGTCACTTTCCAATTGGAAAAAAAAATATATGAATAAGCTGTGGAACTCAGATGACATATTAGGGTGGATTCTTAGTATGCTAGTGCATTAGAAGAAGAATATAAGAATATGGTATTTAAAAAGTAACAAAATACTTCACAACTTTTCTTGGTTTATTTCCCTGAGAAAATGCCAGACGTAATTGCTGTGTTAGTAAGCTTCATGTCAGAGGTGGGTTTTTAGATTTAGATTTATTTAATTTTTTATGCCGCCCTACTCCTGAAGGACTCAGGGTGATGGACAGCTAAAATAAAACACAGATATGCAAAAGTTAAAAATTTAAAAACATATTAAATAATTTGGCCCATAATAAAGTTAAAAAACCAAACAAACCCAATTAAGATTGCACAACAATGATGAGAACTATCTTGAATGTATTTAGGTCAATATTAAAGGTTAGGGGGAAATGACATTGCCATAGTGCTATACTACAGGCCACCCAACCAAGCAGAGGAAGTGGATGAACTTTTTGCTAACCAGCTAACTAAGGTATGTAGGAA
>JAPKID020007853.1:0-10114 GCA_026931265.2 Tropidonophis doriae
AGGCGCGCTCGGCCATCCTCTTCCTAGGGGGCTGCTCCCTCCTCCTCCTCTCCGGTCCTGCAGACCGGTTCCTATGAAGCCGCGGACCGGCACCGGTCCACAGACCGGGGGTTGAGGACCCTTGATCTATAAAGTACATTTGCTCAGTCCGTTCACCCTTTGCAGAATTTGCAAACAAATGAAAATCCTTACAGTCAGATATTTTGTATATACTAATCTGTAGTCACAGACAGTACCAGCCCTTGATGACATTTCCACGTTTGGCAATGGTTGTGACTGGGAATTGGATTTTCTGTAAAATCTTTATGCCTGAGGAACAGTCCTTTGTTAATGGAATATTCTAATAAAGATAAGTAAAATTCATTAGAGGACATCCTTGGCTTATGTCCAATTTGTTCGGTAACTGTTCAAATTTACAGTGGTGATGAAAAAAACCTGTTATTCAACCAATCTTGAAGTTCCAGCCATTGCTCATAATGTGATCACTATCTGAGTGGGTGCTTGACTTGAAATTATGACATTGCAAGAAGCCATGGTCATGTGACTGCAATTTATAAGCTTCCCTACCAGTTTCCCCACAAACAAAGAGAATGGGAAGCCAGCAGGGAAGGTTGCAACTCACTTCAGTAAGTCTTTTCCAGCTTTCCTGTGCTCATTCAGTGTTACACTCTGCATTCCACAGTCTTCCTCTGCTCTCATGTGCTTGAAGCACCCCACTTCCCCAGCCTCCACCAACTAGCATGTAGCCTGCACCAGGCCCCACACACGCTCTTTACCAGGGACTCATACACCTTCCTGCTTAATGACCTATACTTCTGGGACTACAACAATGCTAGGACTGCTGAGATGGTCATCACTAAGCAATTGCAATCACAGGACACCATGTTTTACAACCATATCACTCAGCAATCTCAATGACATAAGTGTCATTAAATTCAGCAAGAGCTTATACTTGGGGTCCTAGTGCAGTTATAAATATAATGGCCATTTGATGCCCATTTGATGTCAATGGGATCTTAGTTCATATCAGCCCATTAGCAGTGTTGCTTGATAATATATCTCAGATTTGCCTAATCTTTTTGCACATATTTTACAGAAGTCTTACAATTTACTGTGTTTTCTTTCTTTAAAACAAGGATTAAAAACAAAGGCAGTGCCCTTTAGTCTTTCCAATACTTTTGTTTCTTTTTACATTCATCTCTCAAGCCCTCCATTAATGCAGCTGCATTTAATTTGATGTCTTCAAAAAAATGTGCTTCTGGCAGTATCTTAATGTTTCAGCAATAATATCCAGTTACTGAGACTAGTTTTATTCCTTGTACTATTTCTAAGTGAGCGTGCATCAGCTTGTGCATTGAGATCATTGTAGTCCAATATGACATAATATTCGATTTATTTCTTTTTATATATTTTAGTTGCCGCAAAGAATCATCTGATGTTCTTGAATTAAACGCTTACCTAGAATTGATTAAGATTTTGGTGAAACATGAAAAACTGGATGGTAAGCAATACATGCTTTCTTTCAATGTATATTACTGTTATATAATACAGATATCTTTCCACTAGAATAAAAATATTAATGGTATATCATGCCCTATAAAGTGCTTGAACATTTTACATCCAAATTTGCATGTGAATTCAACCAGAGATACTTGGACGATGTAGGCCATTAGTTTTAATGGACTGGCAAGCTTGTCATTTACATTTACACAGCTCAGTGCTTTTTGCATTTCTGCAGCTAGTTTTTATTAGCACTGCTGTTAGGATTGAGTTTGAAGATCATGACTTATGGCACAAATTGTGTATGTGCCTTGACTAATGGCCTTGTTTTTCCTTAAGAAGGTGTGAAGCCCGAGTGTAAAGCTTGTAAACATAACCTCTTTGAAAAGTGTCTAAGCATTCTTGAATTTTTTTTTAAAGGGTTTTTTTTTTTTTTTAAATATAGAATTAGGATTTAAAAGTGAGTGTTACAAGACTTGTAAACTGTAAGTTATTGGCATAGTTCATTAGAAGAAAATATTCTGACACTGACTAGTGAATTTGAATGTGAGATTTTGTTAGATGATATATATTAAATTTCTTTATTTAAAAGGGTAAAGGATGTGTGCATGTATAATATACACATTGTGCGTGTTTTGTATATGTTTTAGAGTGATTATTATAAAAGGAGTTGATATTTAGATCAGATACCTATAGAATTAAAAGGTGCTATTATGTCAACCTTTCAAAAGCCCCCATAGCATGCTGCAAAAAATATTTCAGCAGATGCTTTTATGTAAAGTAGTCAAAACATTTTGCTTGTGCAGTAATTAAGAACATTACAAAAATGGTCTTATTCCATATATGAAAATGTTTGTTTCTGCCTTTCTAATGAAGATTAATGAACCTAATGTTTTAACATGCAGTCTCTTAGAAAGCTTTCATTGGCTCTCCTTGGCTAATTAGTATCGACACAGCAAACAGGCCCTATCGGTATCAGACCATTAGTCTGGCTCTATATACAGTGTAAACACATCTTTATTATTTGGCCTCGTGACAAGCCATCTGCTGAAGAAACAATGGTGTGATTTAGCAGATGTTAGCACCAAACGATAAAAGCATCCATTTAGTAGGATCTTGTTGCTATAGGGCAGACTCTACAGGGTTATGTGGTGCAGAGTGGGCTCACAGTTCCCATGTGTAATTTGTAGTCAAAGTTGCAGCAAAATGATAAAACCATGCTTTGTGGATTCATAATTGTAGTCTCGTTTAGAAATGCAAGTAGTAATTAACTTGAAATTGGCATTATATACCAGAATTTACATTCCTGCTGGTTTTTGAAAGGCTGTTTTAATAGCAGTTTGTTTTTTCCTGTATATAAAATTACCTAAGACTTTTTTTTGCTATGGTTTATTGTAGATGCTATTAACATTTTAAAGGAGATGAAAGCGAAGAATGTCTGTATTAAAGATTCAGCTGTCACACAATGTTTCCAAATCCTTAATAATGTAGCCCTTAAAGGTGAAGTTGAAAAGGTGAATCAGCTGCATGAGGCTATGGTAGGCCTGCTGTTACCACAGTCTTCTGTAAAATTGTGTTCTCCCCTCGTTACTGTTCACTTGAAGAGGTAAGTTCATTGACACCTGCAGTTAACTAAAGAAGCAAAGATACTTACTTTCATGTTTACATTTTACGCACAATCTTTACATGCTTTCTTTATACTGCAGTTCTGCAAGCCTATACTTAGAGAACCTCATTAAATACAATTAACTGCTGTTGTTATTATGTCGTCATGACCATCATGCTTTTTTTGTTTGCAGTATTTCTTTCATTTTGTGAACTTAATATCAAAGAAACAAAAGATGTCTTGGATCACTGCATCCTCTAAGAATTATTGATATTCCCGCCACCCTATCTCCAAAAGCTAGCCCAGTTGGGTTTGGGTTAAGCTTACTTTCTGATGACTAACATAGATATATGTCAGGGGTGTCAAACATGGGTCAGATGCATCACCTGCTGGCCACAAACACACACCTGGTTTATTGAAGGGAGGAAAGTCGCAATACATCATGTGACAACGCCCTGACGATGCAAGTTTGACACCCCTGAAATATCTATTTAGTTTTCTTGGCTTCACTGGTTTTTCATTGCCTTCTTCAAGGCTGCTTTTTCCAGCTTCCCAGAGTGGCCTATAGCAGCAATCCCTAACCTTTGCAGCTTTTTGGCCTGGCTGGACTGTAGGAGAGGAATTGGGTTGCACAAGTGGCAGGTTGGTGCACACAATGCTCAACTTTCTTGATTATTGGGCTGAAGACGAGTGCCCACCGGCCAGCCACACATGCAAGGGCTGCATGCACACACCGGCCCACCGCTTGCGTGGCCGAATTCCAAACAGGCCATGACCCAGTAGTGACCAATTTGGGGACCCCAGTTCTGCAACACAGCATGGGGCAGAACTGGCCACCTTATTCCTATTTTAGGTAAACAGTGTTTCCTGGATCTGTAAATAGGATTAGACTAGGTGGTTTAGGACCATAAACCATTATAGGGGCATTTTGGAAAGTGAAGTTTCCTTTTGAATCACTGCACAAGGTGTTGTGACCTGGCAGCTTTTTGAGGGTAGAGTGCCAACACTCCGAATACTTCCCCACATTAACTTGTCAAACACAAAGTGCACTTCAATTGCAATGTTCTCCTATCTTCATTTACCAAACAGATATGCAGAAATCCTTCAGAGTTACTGTTTGGGAACAATTATTAGAAGCTGCTCTTATTTGGATATTTCCTCTATTCCATCTCAGAGCAGATTTACAGTTCTTGGTGTACCAATAGCTTTCAATAGACACTTTCTCTTGAGCTCATAGCTACGTTCTGCTTTCATCAGTTCAAACAATGGAGTATATTCCATACATTCTGGAAAGTTACACTGAAATGGTGGGGCATGTATTGAGTTTTTTTCCTCTCTTTCAAGGGAAGTGCATTGTAATTTGATTTTAATGTGTGCCATTGTGTATACAGGAAAATGACAGTAAAGGTTATTCAATTCAGTTCAATCCAATATCTTATCAGGGAGGATCAAAAAGAAAGGGAAACAAAAATTCCCTATGACCAAGACTTTTCTAAGCCCAAAATATAAGTAACACTGACAGTTCAGGGACTAACCGTAGAGTAGCATGCCAAGCTAAGCAATTACAAGAGGATACAGCTTGGAAAGGATCCTAGACAGATTTTTTTTTCTTTTTGGTCACACATGCAGGGATGCAGCCATCAGTCTCTGTTGCATGTCCTGGAGCATAATGATTGCTTTCTATTTGCTTCCTTTCCATCTCAAAGACTGACAACCGCTGTTCAATTATCCTTTGCGCAATGTCAGAATGGTTGATAAACAGCTGCAAAGCAGCTCTGGTGGAATATTCCATTTTTAATTCTTACCAGCAAACATTTAAGAGGTTGGCATCAGCAGCAAAGTTAATGCACAACCCTTATCATGGGAGACAATATGGAAGTCTGAGAATCATACTTTGGCTTCATTTCAATCTAAAACTTCATATCTGTGTGTATATTAACACATATATATGTTAAATCATAGTCAATATTTTCTTAATTCCCATTTTTATATGACGCCATTGCACTAGAAACAGTATTGGTCAAACTGCAATAGTTATTTATTAAACCCTTCAATTTATACAGCTATCCATCATCTCACATGTGTGACTTTGGGCAGCTAACACATTTCAAAACAAATTAAATAATTAAAACCATAAAATGTAATTAAAAGGTGAGTGCAGTCCTTACATTACGAACAGTTAATCTTTCAAATATAAGTTTGTAAACAGATTTTTTTTTCATTCCTAGTTGCTAATACATCCATCTCACTGATCAAGAGTATTTTATGACATGTTGAATGCATTTGTATACTGTTTCTCCTCTCATGTAAACTTTGAGCTTGTTGTTGGTTTGATAATGTCATTTGTTAGAATTACATCCTATCTTTCCTGAGAGCATCTTGCCTGGGTTCCCTTTTCATTTTCTCTCCTCAACAACAACCCTGTGAAATATTTGGGGCCAAGGGACTTAATGATATTAAATTCTTTTAAACTAGGAGCTCCATTCTTCAGAACTGTGGTTTTGATTGTCATATCATTGGGTGTATTAGGATGGTTCAGAACCCTAAGCAGTTTTAGGCATAGGAAATAGGATATTAAGAACAAGCCCCTGATTGCCATTTCAGCTTGACTGTAATATTGACAGGCTTTGCCAAATTTATATGAAACTATTTGTTTTTTCCTGGATATTTTGTTGATATGCAGGTAGGATAGAGAATAAGTGAGATGATAACTATTAGCGCTAGTTTTTACATGTAAATATTCAAAAGCCTTCCACAATCTTTTTTCAAGCTTTTGAATGTGATAGCTGTGTTTTCACTATGTCTACTGCTGAGTCAGTGGGAAGATGAGATAGTTTTCACTTGTGCAAATGGAGCTTTTGCATAGAGGGAGGGTGGGATAATGCCCTGAAAAAATGTCATTTTTAAATGCTCTCAGGTTACCTTAAATTTTTATATGTAAAGTCTAATCATGAAATGTCTAATTTTATATTACTAACAAACAAGTAGAAATTATGACCACATATTTTGTTGGAAAATTTTTATCTTCCTACATTTTACTGTGATAAGATCAGATCTACCATATCTATTCTAGAATGCAGTTGGAAAGTATGCCGCAATGGGACATAGGTGCCAGACTATTATTCATTTTTACAGTAAAGTTTACCATTCCTATGAACATGAATGAAATTGTGATGAGGTAAAATCTGCTTTTTGAAATGGTTGCTATTGCTTCCTTCCTAGGGTTAAATGAGAGAGTTTGGCCCAAAGTCATCCATCTAGCTTCATGCTGAAGCACACTTTCAATTTCTAGTCTCTGCCTTAAACACTACACCAAATTGGTTCTCATTCCTGTTCTTAAGCTGGTATAAAATCCAGAAGCAGAGGTTCTATCAAGGCGATCTTATCCACTGACACGCCCCTCTATTTTTTCGAATATATTCTGCCTCTCTGAACATGTGCCAAGATCATTTTATTAGTCATACAATCTGCATTAAGTTTTGTCAGGATGCCAGATAAATGGGAAAGCTTCTTATTGGCTCACTCTACTCTGTGATAGCGTGTATAATTGTCAGCCTTACTAGCTAGATCAGATACGAAAAAACAAGATAAGCTAATTCTACTTTATCATATAGCTATATTAACAAAATCTTGAAAGTCTGAAAGTGCAATTTTTCTGCCATCTCCTTTACAGCCTAAAAAACTAGGGACAATGCCTTGAGAGCCACTTCCCTGCCCATTTTGCAGTTCCAGGCTATACTGTTTCTTACCTAATCATTTTTTAGGCAGCCCCCTTTGTCTCCAAAGCTCATTCCCATATAGCATTGCAATAATTTGGTTTATCACAGAGACATGACAAAACTTTTAAAATGTGCAAGTGAATGTGTTATTCAAGCTTAACACAAGCTTATTAGATCACCTTCTGACCAGATTTTTTTTTAAATCTTAACTTTTACTATATTTTCTGGAATAAGATTGATGATATCCGAACAGGTTTGTGACAGTCCTAAGAAAGTTCCCTTTTAGCAGAAGTGGGGTGGGTGGGTTTGGAGTCAGAAATAACATTTTTATTCAGTCAGGATGTCTGACACTCTCAGCATTATTTTGCTATTTAAATATATTTCTAAACTGTCATTCCCCAATGAGTTCTTAAATGGCAAATAAAAAGTTTCCTTTTTTATATAAAATGTTGAAGAGTTGTCTTCATGTAGTGAACTGGGAGGCAGTACAACTGCAAATATATGAAAACTTTACAGTAGTTGAGCAAATAATCAGATGTCCAAACACATTAAATCTCTTTTGAAGAGTGTCTAAAACATAAGAAAGGATTTCTCTGATATGTTCACGGCCACTTTCATCCACTGAAGATACTGTGGTTAGGGTTTCCACTGAAAATGTTAGTACACGGAAAGGCTATTTCATGTGCTGCAGAATGGCTTATCTCAATTTTGGAAAAGGCTATAATTTTGTAAGATCTTGTGGAAATTTTATTTATGGATTTCCCCCCTTATATAATATTTCATAAGATTTTGGCCCTTTAATTTTTTTAAAGAATCTTTTACAAATGATAGATAACATTTTTATTTTATTTGGCATTCTTAACTTTGTGAAATTTCTTACTGTTCTTTCTCCCTTTGACTAGATATATTTATAGTATTTTTTCTGAGCTCTTAACAAGAATTTTTATCTAAGCCAATAAGGTTTCTTGCCATGATTCTGCTGCTTAGGGATTATACAGGTAGCCTCTGATTTATGACCACTGATTCAGTGACTGTTTGAAGTTATAGGGGCGCTGAATGAAGGGACTCAAAATTACTATGCCCCCACAGTAATGTGATCAGAATTTGGTCACACACTATGACCACAGGGGCACTGCAATTCCCCAATATGTCTCTCTGTGTCTTTTTGTCCTTCTTACATTGTGTGCTCTGCCACCCGATAGGATCTACCATCTTTGACTCCTTTATACTCCCCCATCTCTTTTTTTTTTTTTTTTAGCAGCACAAATCCAGTCCTGTCCAGGAACTCTTTGCAAAGGTTTTTTTTGATGTACTGCAGCTCAGCGCCCTGCTTTAGTCTCTGCACCCCCTACCCAAGTGCAAAGTCAGACCCAGCCCAGCCCAAGAGTACAGCACAAAAGGGTGCTTTGGTGCAGTGCTACTGGGATTGTGAAAAGCATCCCTCTAGCCATAGTGCAACATAAAGCACAGCACTGCCCCACCAGGTAGGCTGGGTGTGTGCCTCATCAGTAGTGGCAGCAAGAAGATGGCAAAGATGAACTGGGGCACCATAAAGCAGAATGACAGGGGTCGGAGTACAGGGTGATCAGTGAGCTAGGGTGGCTGCTACTTCCTGGAGAATGGCAAAAAGCCTGGAGCCACAGGCAGGGTACAAGGCCATGAAAAGAACAGAGATGGAGAAAGTGAGGATAGGCAGATAGGCAGATAGAAGAAGTTGGAGGCACCTTACTTTACTAAGAGAAAGTTGAGAGGGACCATCCTGGAATATCTTGGATTAGTTAACAACTGGTAAAATTTGCTTCATGATGGCAAATAGAATTGCTGGAATTGGGGTTGCTAAGTGGTGCAGTCACATGACATTTCACTTTGCAACCACATTTCTTAGTAACCAAAAGTTTTGTCCCAATTGTGGTTGTAACTCAAAGACTACGTGTAAAGGCAATCTGAAGATAAAATTCTAATTCCCGGATCAATCATGGCAGTGACCCCAACCAGTCAGTGATATTGTGAATAAGATGTCATTGTGATGTTAAATAGCCAGTCAAATTTGGCTACATGACAGTAACACTGAAAGCAAATGAAACCAATTGAGAGAGAAGGCAGTACAAATGCATCAATGAACTGCTCTATAGACATTGACAAAACAGTATGGGTATATATGTTTCAGTAGAGAAAATAGTCCTGAAATGACATTACTAATTTCAGTTCAGCTTTTATTATGGAATATTTTTTATGACTGGAAGACTACAGCTGTCTCCCAGTCATAGTTAAATTATTTTGGCCAGTCCGATAGGTTATGTAATAATTTATGCTTGAACAATCCCTGTAGCAGTTTCTTTTTGAAACAGATTTGAACTGAGAATAAAAAATTGATTAATAACCCGGCGTAAACTTTCTAGTCTTATTTTAAAAGTAATTCCTTCACCCCTCCAAACTATTGATATTCCAAACACTATGGATAAATCTATGCATTCACACACACCCCTTATCAGCTTACGTTATATTTATTTCAAATATCTGCACTATTTATGGATTGTTTTCTTCTCACCAACACAATTAAAAAAAAGTGAACGAAAGGTTTGTCTCTCTTACTCCATTATTGCAATTAAGAATTTTACATCCTTAGTGCCAAAGGACAAAAGTGGTTCATTTGCCCTAGAACAGTGATAAGATGATTTTTCGTCAAGGATCATTGGGTCGTAATTAAGTTACATTCATTGCTATTACTTTTTGAAGGCTGATTGGTAAATGACAGGCTTCATGCATTTAGTACGGACAGTGTTCGCTGGGGTTTTTTTTCTCCCTCTGTCAGAAAATCCTGTTGAGCCTGATAATGTAAATGTGGCATTTTATTCTGAACAAAAGAGTAGGGAAATGAGCTATCTTGTCTAATCATTCAGTTGTTTAACACTGACTTCCAGTTTAGACTCAATTGGCTGGAAAGCACTTGACATGTGAAGTTAGTGCTGTTCGGAATTCATGTTTGAGTAAATTTTAAAGTAAGTGACAGCTAAATTGTACCTAGGGAAATTACAAAGCCTTCAACACAGTTAATTTTTTGGGGAGGATTAGTTGTAATTGCAACATGAGTCTCCTTGAAGATTCCTCCTTAAAGCTGATGAACAAGGGGGAGGGGACGTTTAGCTCTTTTAAGAGCCCTGTTCTCTGAACAGAATAATTTTTTTAAGCTGATTGTACCTTCTTGAATTGATTTCTTTCCAGGTTAACTTCTGCTTTAGATTTGCAAAGGGGTTTGTTTTTATCATTCTGGGTTTTTTTCCCCACCGTC
>JAPKID020007854.1:0-10114 GCA_026931265.2 Tropidonophis doriae
GATTCTGAGTTCAATACTGTAAATTTTAATTGGAATTTTAATAATGGGATTTTAGCACGGGATTTATTTAATTGGTTATTAATTAATGGAGTATATGTTTTGTATTGTTTTTAAGATGCCTGTGCGTCACCCTGGGTCCTTCCCGGGAGAAGGGCGGGATATAAGTCTAATAAAATTGAAAATTGAAAACAACTCTGTTACTAAGCAACTGCAATGATTCATTTAACAACTGTGGTTGTAAAATGGGGTAAAACTCACTTGACAACTGTCTTGCTTAGCAATTGAAATTTTGGGGTCCAAAAAGAAGACAAAATTACCTGTTTATAACTTTCTGTAACATAGTGGCCATTGGAAGTAAATTGTTCTTTGCTTTAGAATGACTATCAGAAAGCATATTATGATGCCAGCAACAGTATCCAACTAACTATGCAAATTGTAGACAGTTTTTTTTTTCCTCTCAGTTCAGCAAATTCTTGGACTACAAAAAAATCCATCTGAACAAGAAGAATCCATTCATCCTCCCATAATAAAGCAGGTGTTAAAACTGAACAAGGTATTCAGAAACTGCATGAGCAACCATCTTTCCAGGATTGTACCATTTTAGAGTAGAGAAGCGATTCTCAGTCATAAAAGCAAATACAAAATTTAGACTGGAACTTTTTACAAAAAAACATAAAAACAATTCTGTGGAATCAGGCCAAAGAGCTTCCCAATCCAACATCTTCACTCACAGTGCATAATCATATGCAATAGGAAGGTTTTTTTGTTTTTTTGTTATGATCATCATTATTATTATTTTTAAAAGGTTTGTTGGTAGCAGTAACTTTCAATAGCCATGATGTGACAGGGTTATAAAAGAAAAAGCAATAACCACAACAGTTATTCACTAAAATAACATTACCTTTTATATTGTTTATCTTTGGATACATTCAAGAAGGGATTATAATGAATGTTATTTCTTTCTCCATACAAAATTAAAACTGGAATTGGTGCTCTAGGCACATATACAATAACATCTGCCACCTACAAAAATTCTGCTGCCCTCAACACTTACTGTATACCTACCCCGCAAGAGCTATAAATGTTTTCTATAATAACTCTACCAATGGAAAGCTGTTAAGTCTTCATTGTAATAAACTGATCCATAAACAACAACTGAATCACTATTTTCCCTCTGGAGCACATGTTAAACTATCTGTTTACCTTAGCATTAAATGGTCAAATTTAAAATAAATGGATATCCTTCAAACAAAAGCTGTTTATTAGAAAATACAGCTTCCACCAAAATATTTTTCACCCTTTTTAAAAAGAAAAAATAACAGACCCTTGGAAGCTTTGCTAGGTTAGTAGAGTAGAAGCAATTTTATTTCAAAGCTTCCCCTCCCTCTAAACAGAATTTAAGAATAATCAGCAGAGAGCAATAAAACATACTGACCTGGATTTGCTGCTGCAGGAGATTGATTTTGTGTTGCTGCTGCAGAAGTTGCTGCTGTTGTCTTGCAATCTATTGGAAATAAAATTTCCATTAAATTAAAATAGAGATATTGAAATTCAATATTATTCAGAGGGAACTAAGTCCCCTTGATAAATTCTAAAATCTGCAGACTTTGCTACACTGCCACAAGTTAACTACAACACCCCAACTACAACACCCCAACACCCCAAGAAGGTTTCAAAGATATTACTCATTAACCCAATCTTTAAAACATAGTCAGGAATACCTGGTTAAGTCATCATGCATTTTATTGATTAATTTACATTTTTAAACGGTCCATCAGGTAATGGCCACTTTAATCAGGAACAGTTTAGACAAAGGGCCTTCTCTTTTAGGTCAGCAGAGGCAGCCCCATTTTAAGCCATCTCATTCTTTGTCAGCCTTCCAAGATAGGAAACACAACCAGATGAACTAATTTTACTTTAATGTAAGGCTACATTAACAGAATCTTGCAAGTCTGAAAATATAAATCTCCCTCCATCTCCTTTACATCCTGAGAATTTGGACGCACAAGGGGTTCCTTCTGAGCCTCTTTCTCCAGCCATTGTGCAGCTGGGGGCTGTGCCATCTCTTATCTGACTGTTTCCTAGGCAGCATCTATTCCACTGATCTCCCAAGGTCATTCCCACAAACCATTACATTCTTGGAAATGAGTTGTGTGAAGTTGTTGCAACTCAGTCATGGTGAACTCTTTGGAACTCTCTATCCAAAGCAGATATTTGAATCATATTTACAGTATAACACAGAAGTGTATATACCTGTATACATCAGCCTGACGACTGGTTTGCCATTTTAGTTTTATATTGGGGTTAAAAATTTTATTAGTGTGGGTTTTCAATTTTAATTTTACTTCTCTGGGTTTTAGCACGGGGTAAATGTGGTTTAATCGATTTTAGATTATTTATTGTATTTGTATGGAACTTTTAGTCTCCCTGTGCACCGCCCCGAGTCCCCCCGGGGAGAGGGGGCGGTTTATAAATATGATAAAAAATAAAAAAATAAAACTGCTTGAATAAGGAACTTGAGGATGGCTGTTATGGAGATTTAGTGAAATACAAATCATAGATACGTACCTAAAGGCCAAACATGGGGAGATTACTTCTTTCCATGTTTTCCCTAAAGGCCAAACATGGGAAGATTACTTCTTTTTTTCTTTTCCTCCCTTGCATCAAACCATTCACTTCTTTTTCTGAGCAGTGAAGCAGAGCTCCAAAGCACTGCCTCCTATTTTTTATTAAGGATATGTATGAAGTTGATGTAAGGCCATCAGAAGACAATGTAGGGCCATCTTGAATTAAGCGTTCTAAACTTTTTAATACCATGGCTCTGCATCGAAGACAGCTTGTCTAAAATAATATAGTCAATAAAACATCTTCCCAACAAGCAGATTAAGAACATTTGGCTATATAAAGAAATATGTATTAAATATGTATGCTTGGATTTTTACCTAACATCTATTCATGGAGAATCACATCTAATATTATATAGATGAGCTTCCATTTGTGAAACATCTTCCATTTTCTATTTTCCCATATGTTTTGGAAATCTGATTTGGAGAGTTTCACTAAACATATGAAGCTGATTTGGGGCACATGTAATGTGAAAGTAGTAATCTATTTCACTGATAACCCGTGCCCTTTTGCACTACTGAATATAGCCAAGATTATTTTTGTGTTAATCTGATACCTTTACCCGGAACCTTACAAAGACGACTTCTTATTTTTTTCAGGAATACTCCAAAGCATGCTGAACTCTTAACTCCTTCCCAGCTACAGGCTAATATACCAACAGACTTGTTAAAATACAATTAGTCCAATTTCACATTTCCAAGCAGCCGAAAAATTTCATGTTATTTCAGTCACAGTGGATGGATGCCAAGTTCACTGGAAACAACCCTGCTGATTTATCTAGTCCATTTTAATACTTTAGAAATACTGTTAAAACATGGCTCCTCTAATTACACAGGGATCAGTGCACAGCATCCCTCTCACCCTGGATTGTCCCAGAAGGACTGCAATCACCTGCCTTTCTCCTAATTTCACCATGCAATTCCAACTAATTTCATCCCTAGTACAGTGCTGTCAGACAACTCCCATGTCTCTGCGGTTTTAATCGATTAGCTCAATGTCTCTATAATGCATCACCAGCTGCCAGGCACAGAACTGGACGCTTTGCAAGCATTTCAGCTAAAAGACAGTTTAATTACTATACCAGTATCTCAAAGGCATAACACAAAGACTTGGAAGGGAATTATTTTTTTAAAAAGAATGGTGTCAACAAACCTTTTAATAACTGAGCAAACAATGACATGCAAAAAGCTGGAAATGATGGGAAAGTTAGTCTTCTTTTTATAGTGCATTTTAGTAGATTAATGCATTCATGAAAAAAACCTGAAATGGGTATTGCAATTTCAACAGTAAACTTGTGGTTTACAATATCTTCATTGAAAAGTTCAGTGACACTGTACTAATATCAAATAGTAAAATGAGAAAAAACATTATGCATGTTTAAAAAGGAATTGAAATAAATCATATGCAGAATAAGAGATTGATTTACACAATCCCCCCACACCCCTTACAGAGATGATGCAAACTCAAACATTCACTGAAATTCCTTACCCATGCATATGAAAATCACCTGAAAGACATGTGAGCAACAAGCAGAAAGAAAGCAATCTCAAAGTACAGGAGAAATATAAAAATAACTACATATACTGATTCTTTTAGTTTTAAAAGGCATCAAGACTTTAAGAGTGGCTATTAAGCATCAGCCTCCTTAAATTTATCTCAACTATTGTAGCTAGCTGTTTTACACGAATGGGAAAAAAGCAAATTAAGACAGTGGAAGTATAGAAGAATTGAAAAACAAAATTTCAGCAAAACATATGTGTCCCAACTATTCATAAAAGTAATGCTTTGCTGAGAAGGCAGGACAGATTAAAATTACTTGGAAAGTAACAAGAGGAACTAATTTTGGACCATAAATTGAGATAATCCTGTACATTTCTTACATTTTTAAGGAAAATATTTATAATAAAATACTGCCCATTTCTTAATTATTTATAATTAAAATTGCTAAGGCTGTCCACTCATTAACTACTTGTAATAAGAAATGAGAATTGTGAAAGGAAATAAAAATTCGTATATAGAGATCCATTTTCACAATGAAATAATCAATCACTCAGCAGAAAATATTTCCCCAAACATGATAGCAAGTTCTTAAAAGGTTGCTATTTACTTTAGTACAATCGGCCTTTAGGCTGAAAACAACATATCCTTATAATATTCTGGTACTTTAAAGTAGAAGTCACTAGCTGAATAATGATATGTAACTATTTTAAAAGAAGCATATAAAATACATTGTATCTTTTTAAAAAACTGATGAAAATGTGATGACCACTAAAGCCAACAAAACTCTAATGATGTTTACTATATTACAAAATTGAGAAGATGGGAAACAATTTACTGTTTAAATGATTAAGTGTAAAAAAAAAGGAATCAAGTCAAGAACTGAACTGCCACATTTCTCATTTCTTTTGTGCACTGAGTCTTTTATTGCATCATCACACCTACCATTTTGAATTTTTAGAAACAGGGAGTTCTCAACTTCCGAATACTCACATAGCTACTGTTTGAAGTTATGGCCTACCTGGAAAAAGGGAGTTACAACCTGATTCCCAAGTTCCAATGGTCACACACCCCAGCAATCACATGACCACACTTCAGGTGTCCGCAGCATGGCCACACTTACAATGGTTTTGCCATTACTTCTGGTTTTGGACAAAACTGTACTATAGCAAACAATGGGTTTGCTTAATGACTGCAGCATTTGCTTGACAACTATGGCATTTGGTTAATGACCATTCCTAAAAAGACTGTAAAATCGGGTCAGTCATGACAATCACTGCAATGGGCAGGCTCTATTACAGTCTTATGCAGAGCATTATCTATACATCCCCTCCATGGATTCTCCAAGGATCTAACCTCTTTATAAAAATTCCATTCCTAAAAAATATCAGCAACATCGCTGTTTATTACTTCCAATAACTAAAATGTTCAACTATTATAAAATTCTTTTTTAAAGAATACATTAATCAGTATAAAATAAATTTGGAAGCCAAATTACATAAAGGTTATTAAAGGTCCCAAATTAATGTAGATATAGTAGCAACAGCATGCAGACTTATATACTGCTTCACAGCCCTAAGTGGTTTTACAAAGTCAACCTCTTGCCCCCAACAACCTGGGTCCTCATTTTATTGACCTCAGAAGGATGGAAGGCTGAATCAACCTTGAGCTGGTCAGGATTGAACTCCTGGTTGTAGGCAGTGGGTTAGTCTGCAATACTGCATTCTAACCACTCTGCCACCATGGTTCCTTGAGATAGCTTACGACTGCAGATCTGTCAGGTAGGAGGAGAACGTATTGGACAACTTTTTATTTACATGCTAGCAAAGTTAATGCCTTTCATTTTAGATCAGAAACAAGTTTGTTTGTTTGTTTATTTAAACATGTACGAGATAACAGGTATAAGTATAAACATGGATATGAACACAGGAAATGAATATGAATAAGTGGGGGACAAGAGGACAGGAACAGTGGACACTTTTGCATGCCCCCTACAGACCTTTTAGGAAAGGGGTGAGGTCTACACTAGTAAAGGTACAAGAGTTTGAGGATGTAACAACAGAGTCAGGTGCAGCATTCCAGGCATTGACCATTCTGTTGCTGAAGTCATATTTTCTGCAATTGAGTTTGGAGCGGTTTACCTTCAGTTTGTATCTATTGTTTGCTTGTGTATTGTTGTGGTTGAAGCTGAAGTAGTCATTGACAGATAGGACATTGTAGCAGACAATTTTGTGTACTACGCTTAGGTCAGACCTTAGTCAGTGTAGTTCTAGGTTGTCCAAGCCCAAAATTACAAGCCAGGTGGCATAAGGGATTCTATTGTGAGAAGAGGAGTGGAGTACTCTTCTCGTGAAATACCTCTGGACTTGATTGAGTGTATTATTGCCCAATATACAGTGTGGATTCAAGGCAGGCGAGCTATAGTCGAGAATTGGTCTGGCAAAAGTTTTGTATGCCCTAGTTTGCAGTTACTAAATCAGATGATGTTGTTAAAAACTCAGCATCCGTTAAACATACCTTTAATAATCCTTTATGCATACATGCATACATTACAACACTGAAGTACAATGGGGTGCCTAAATGTAATATACCTGGAAAATTAGAATCTGTCTCTATACTGTCTAACAGTAGCTACTAAATACTAATCCTCTGGAAGGACCTACTGCACTGCTAATAAAGCTGCCCTAGCTTAATCTGTGGTCATTTGAATAACGAATGCCATCCGATTATCTCTTTTATGCACACTTAATACACTTTAAGGAAGCCATTCATTATTGTTTTTCTTTCATGCAGACAATATACAGAAAGATGTTGGAGGTTTTTGTTTGTTTTTATAAAGGCAATGCCACTCACTATCAGATATCCTTGCGATTATTTTTCCACTTCATAATGAATAGAGAACCACTTATATATAATATCTGCAAACAAATTTAGGCACTTTTCCCTAGGGGATATCCACTGAGTTTTCTGAAGCCTGATTAACAAGTGTCTTGAGACTGTTGATCCCAGGGCTATCAGCCTCGGGTTATTCCCTTCTTTAATTGCTATTCAAGGCTAATTTAATGACACCAGTAGATCTCCCTGCTCTTTCCACCTTCCCACAAGCCATCCTTCCATGAAATTTCATTTTGATTTCAACATTATAAAACATCATTTTATATTATAAGCTGCCCAGAGTCAGTGTATCAGAGATATGGGCAGCACAGAAATTTAATAAATAAATAAATCCTTGATTTAGAAAAAAATTTAAAAACTATGAAAAATATGGGGAATAGGAAGGTAAATTATTAGGAATTTTTCATGCTGATGCTGTGCCAATAAATTATTTAATATGTTTACTGGCATGTTAGTTAGTTTTGGGGAGAATACTCATAAAGGCAAAAATGTTAATTCATCATCATGAGCCTCTGTCTAGGCGCAAAGATATGAAAATCTGTTAATGATTTAAATTATATATTCCGACTCGGCAGATAATCAATTCAGTGGTTTTTTTGAAACAGTAGAGAATATCATCAAATACTGGGTACATTTTATAACGTATCTAAATAACTATTTTCCCAGCATGTTAGTGTATATTTTGAATATGAATATAATAAATACATATAAGTTCTCTTTGAAGAATCTAGCCTTTTATTTCAAATAATTTTTCCTCATACCGTACTTTAGCATTGTAAGAAATAATACTAAATTCTAGGTATCTATCATGTAATAAAGCAGTACCATTTACCCTCATGGCACATTAGAACTGTTTTCACCTAGTCATAAAATGACTCAAGACATAAGCTTAAAGATACATCATTCCCACAAAACGATCGCCTTGCGAACTAATACTTTAAAACATACAGTGTAATTGATGTTTTGGCTATGCTCATAGGTATTTGTGCTGCAAGCAACTTGAATCAAATGCCAAGAGGCTTGTCGGCTTCTCTTGCTTGAAGCACAATGGGATTCCTGTGATGGACTAGCATATAAAAACTTGGTGACCTGATTAAAAGTCTCTCTCACATGCATACCCTTCATTCATATAACCTTTTTGATTCGGAGTTCAATTCAAATACTTTAGCAAGAAAATTAACAAGAGAATTATTCTTATTTGATTGTGCTGTCACGTTATGCCTTAGCCATAAATTAGTAAAGGGGCGGGCATCTTATGTTCTCCAAGAAATATCCTATTTCCCTGAAAATAAGAGCCCCCCTGCATAATAAGCCCAATCAGGCTTTTGAGCGCATGTGCTAAAATAAGCCCTCCCCTGAAAATAAGCCCTCCTGAAAATATTGCAACACAGTAGCAGCCATGAGGTGACCACGTTCGCTATCTCCTGCAAATTAAAAATAATAAGACCTCCCCAAAAATAAGGCCAAGGGTTTACTTTGGAGGTCAAAAGAAAATAAGACTCTGTTTTATTTTCAGGGAAACACAATAGTTAATGTTCCTTCATGGTTCCCATTAGAAGACTACACAAAGTTTCAGGTGACGCATAAACATTATAAAAAGGGAAATGCTTCTTAAACAACCCCAAAAATGCTTGAAATCATGCTGACAAAATAAAGCATCAAAATGTTTGAGCTTTGATGGCACAATTTTGAGTTGTTTAGGGATATGAACTATAGAAATTGGAGCTACATGTTTTCCCAAGGCCTCCTAATTTTATGTCTTTGTTTTTTAAAAGAAAAACCCAAAGTAATCACTCATTTTATCTTCTCATTTCAGTAGTGTGATCTTGGGTGCTGAAGGAGGACCTGATTTAGTGGAAATAGAACAAGCTCAAATAATCCTTGACCTTCTACAGTATTCCTCCCTTCTTTTCCAGTATAGCTGGCAAAAAAAATTGCTATATTTCAATCTCAGCTTGTAATTACAAGCAATCCAAGTACCCTGGTTTATAACAAACTCTAGTTATTCTAAGAAATTTGCTTCAAAAACCATGCTTTGAAATAATTCATTCGTAACACAATTTATTGGAATTTATGATTCCAAAATGTATATACTATTATGGAAGGTTAAATAAGTTAAACACCACTAATGTCTTCTGGAGTTCTGCAAGGTTCTTTCCCACTTATTCTATCCTGTCCTGTCCTGTCCTAGCCTAGCCTATCTTAATTTTGCATTAGGAGAAGAAAAGAGGAAGGAAAATCTAAACAGAATTTATTTTTACCTGTTTGGCAATTTATCTTGTTACTTTTAAAAATGCAAAAGAAACAATACAGGATGTTGCTTTTTTAATTTTGTTTCATGCTTCTGTACCTTCCAGAGATGTAACAGAGTCAGTCAGTTTATAAATCCAATATAGATAATCTTCAATTTACAACCATTTGTTTAGTGACTGTTCAAAATTACAATGGCACGAAAAGAAATTTCTTCTGATCGGTCCACACCTTTACAAATATCATGACATCCTCAAAGTCACATTATCAAAATCTGTGCACTTGGCAACAAAGTGCACATTTATGACAATTGCAGTCTCCCAGGGTCATCCGATTGCCACCTGTGAGCTTCCCAGCTGGCTTCTGATGAGCAAAATCAACAGGGAGGCCAGATTTGCTTGATGACTGGGTGATTTGCTTAACAGCCATGCAAGATAGGGGTTAAATTGGGCATGATTCACTTATCAACCATCTTGTTTAGCAATGAAAATTCTGATCACACATACCCAGAAGCACATACATCCAATTGTTTGTCCTGAAGAGTGCCCAAAAGCTCATGCTAGTTAGAAACATTATTTGAAGAATTGGGAAGAATAACTAATTTCATCATATTCCACAAATAAAAAGTGGAAACTGTCCAAGAAATCAAATACAGGTAGTCCTCGATTTTCGACAGTTCATTATAGTGACTGTTCAAAGTTACAATGACACTGAATATGACTTATGAGATCGCTGCCGGCCACCGGGGGCGTCGGACGAGTCTTTGACTTGTCTGCCGCTTTCCTCTCCTGGCGGCCCCTTCGGGGGCTAAGGGGGCTCCTTAGGGGCCCCCCAACCGCACGGGCGG
>JAPKID020007855.1:0-10113 GCA_026931265.2 Tropidonophis doriae
TGTGAGGGGGCTGTTTCGCCCTCCCCAGGCTCCTATACAGCCTCTGGAGCCTGGGGAGGGCGAAAAAAGCATTTTAAAATTGGGGGGAGCGCCTGTCATGCATGCATGTGCATTGGGAAATGCACATTGCATTGTGGGTGCAGAATGCCCACGCACAACCCCCCTGCGCTCCCCCCTTATGGCACACGAGCCTAAAAAGTTTCGCCATTGCTGTTCTATAGTATGAGAAGGGATGTAAAGGAATACCTCCCCTCTTAAGGGCCCTTGACTATACTTAATTGAAGAAAGGAAGAGAAAGTATGGAAAACCGAAGGAGTCAGAAAAGGAGCATTGAAGAATGGAAGTTGGAAGAAACAAAGAAAAATATCAAAAAAGTTGAAGAGAAGTATAGTTAAAGAGTACTGTACAGAAAGAACTCGGAGCATGGGAGCTGAGCCAAGAGGAATAAGTAATTGTGGGCCACAGTTTGCAGAACTGGCAAAATCAGCAGTAGCAGTAGAAGCAGCTGACCAGTGCCAGCTGCCGGGAGAAGCAGAGTAGAAAATGTCAGCCAGACCAGCAGATGCAGTAATGGCCCCAAAAACATCATTAGCACTGAAATGGGCTCTTGATACCTCTGTAGGAAGGTAGCAGGTGATGGCAGAGTAGAAAAGTCCAAGAAGCCTTAAAAATCCAATAGCTGGGTTCCTGCAAGCTGTCCTGAGTGACAGTTGCACCACCCAACCATTGGTAGAGGCTAAGAGCCTCCCAGCAACTGCAGCCCTCCTGAAAGGAAACAACCCACATTTCTATCTAGCATTCTTTTAATGGAGACCACACGAGTGACTAGTATTATGGGTTAGGAAGTAGGAAGACTTGGTGCAGCACAAAGAGGATCAGGTTTTTAAAAGTACATGTGTGTATGTAAATAAAATTCCTAAATTCCTAAAAAAAAATAGGAAACTTTACAAGTGTTAGGTGAATAATAAAGTGCCAAGTGATCAGTTGTAGCGTTGGAATGAGATTACAACAGGACAAAGTATGATTTCTGGGAATGAGATGTTCATTTATTTGGTAAATTTGTATAGCTGTCCTCTTACATATATGATTCTGAACTGTGTATGAAGTTAAAAACAAAATTAGAAAAAGCATTAAAAACAAAATCATTAAGAAGTCAAAATTATTTAGAGAAATCTATTCTGAAGGGAATTGTTTGGCCTCTTGTTTGGTTCTGTCACCATCTCCCAAATGGAACTCTGCCATTTCTCATGGACAACAGCCATTGGCTCTGCCCTAATTCTGCTCTGCCCTGCCCTGCCTGCCTGTAGCTGACAAGCTCCAGGCTGAGCTGTGATGATACCCCAGTACAATATATGTGTTGCTGTCCGTCAGCCTCTCCATCCTAGGTGCAGAGCCATACTCTATCCAAATGAGAAGACGTAAGGCCTGTCTAAGACTTGCAAGCTGCTAACATTTTGGCTGTCACCATCCACCTGTGAATCAGTGTGGCAATGTTTCCCTAATACAACATGGAAAGCTACAAATTTGAAACCCCTGTCCTAATAGAAGGCAATGGCAAACAATTTCTATATTATAGTTGTGAATCAAACTCAACTTGGGGGTGGTTTACTTTTTTTAAAAAAATATTAAGACTGGATATTAAATTATTTTGAAACCTTAGACGCATTGATTAAACATAACGATCCTTTGTTTTGTTTTAGGTGAAAATATCCGTCTAATCCAAGTTGCAATAGCATTATCCCATATTAAGCATGTGATCAATGACATGTATCCTGCTACACCTCTCATCCTCTGTGGGGATTTTAATGCTACACCATCAACTGGAACATATACTTTTGTCAATAGCGGTAGTATTACCGAAGATCATGAGAGCTGGGATTCAGAAGTTAAAGAGCAACGATTTGCTATGTCTCTAACCCACCAGTTCGGTCTTAAAAGTGCTTGTGGAGAACCAGCCTACACTAATTATGTTGGAGGCTTTCATGGGTGTTTGGACTATATTTTCATTGATGCAAATGTTTTGGAGGTTGAACAGGTAATTCCACTGCCAAGCCATGAAGAAGTAACCACCCACCAGGCCTTACCAAGTGTTTCACACCCATCAGATCATATAGCACTAATATGTGATATAAAGTGGAAATAATCTCATTATTTTCAGAAACGTGTGCTACTTGTGAAAAATTAAGTTGGAATGCTTTGATCACAATTATATATCATTTATAATTCCTTGTAAGTGGTCATACTTTTTATAACAGCGTTCTTATGTACCAGTGCTATATTTTTCTTCTATTAATGAACAGAGTCAATACAATTTGAAACTATATTGTCCTATTTCATTTTCAGATGACTTAAAATAAGGAGTAAGACTGGTTTGTTTAAACTGATATTTGCCAATCAGTTGCTGTTGACATGTTGAGGGAATACCCACTATGTTGTCTTTATAAGACTATATTAAAGATTCAAAAAAAATATTCTGATAGTTCCCATTGTATTAAGGGAAAAGATCTTTCTCATACAAACAAAATAATTTCGGTTTAAATAATAGTAATATTAAGGTATGCTTGGGCAGTGATTATTTTTTTTGACTAGAGACCTATTTTGCTAGGGAGCGGTGATTTTGATCAATGGTAATCCACCTTTAGGGGAGCTTAAGGACTATTGCTTCTTGCTGTTTTGGAATGTTTAAAAAGAATGTTCATGATTTGAGCAAGGTCTAAGCAACAAAGACTCGGTGGAAGACAACTTCACTTATTTCATTTTAAGAGAAGTAATTAAAGAGGTGCTGTAGCTACCTCTTCCAGACTGGTTCACAAGACCAAGTTAAAAAGGTACTCAACTCTTAATCCTGTGTACAAGGGCAAATTGTCTCCTTTGTTAACTAAAGATGTTTGAATGTCCAGATGTAATCAACATACTGGTGTTACTGGTAACCTGGTTCAGCATGTTCTGCATCCTGAACCATTAAACCCCGAATCTTTGTTAGCTGCCCAAAGTTATGAATTTGAGATAGGTGACCATATAATAACAAACTAGCTAAAATGATTAATTGCTTAACTTTTTCATCTGTGTCCCCAATCATGTGATAGTGCTAGGTTTACATCTTGCAACTTATGTTAACTGTGACTAATAATGGAAGATGTTGGCATCCCATATCATTGCCCTAAGTTGTGTAAGATAAGACTATCTCATGGCTAGCTACTTTATGGCAGAAGGTCATGCAACCATAATTATGACTACTTTTATGTCAATTTGCAGATTGTTAAATTAGATAAATTTAGTGGAAATCAGATTAACCATGGTTTAATATTCCATATGAAAACAGTATAACTCATTTTTGTCTGTCAGGTTTGTTAATTTATGTAGTTTCTGCATCCTTTATTTGCCTAACCAGATTGATACAGTATATTCAGTCTGTGTATTATATACTATTAAAACTCTTGATTCCTGTAACCTTTAACTGGGCAAAACAATGCAACAAAAGGGTTAAACATTTTAAACAAGGTAGCTCAAATGGGCTAAATTTACAGAATGTGTCCAAAATCTGGGACCCATGTCTCATAAAACTGAAATCTGGCAAGTTTTATGATGGCATAAACATAAAACACTATGATCTGATACAATGTTAACTTTTCTGTACTGATGTTTGACTCTGCTAGAGTTCAACATAGGCCACTTTCAAAGCAGATACATCTCTGAACGTATCCCAGCTTTTCCAGTTAAGGCAATACATTCAAAGTTCTGCCATTGTCAAAGGCATTGAGAAATCTGAGTAGGAACGTTCTGAAAGCATGACCCAACCAGTCATGAGTTGTCTGGTATCTAAAAGTTAACTTTTGCTCTAATTGGTAAATACACTCCACAGAATTTTTCTGACAGTTGAAATTGTCACTTGACTCAGGTATTTAAAAAACTCCCACTTGTATAACACATTTTGATATTAACTGCTGCATCTTCACAATGGTTGAGTCCTAGAATCCTTTGGAAAACCAGAGTTTAGAAGCATATGGCAATTTAAAAAAAAAACTACTTTGCACACCACATCTTGTGCTAAGAATACAAAACAATTTAACAGAGGCTCTAATAAGATGTAGTAACCAATGTTGAAAATCTCTATTTTGAAGAGCAAAAAAATGGTATTTCAGTAATTTTTAGAAAGCCATAAGCTTTTTAAAAATGATGTAAATGCAAATTTATCCCTTAAGAACAGCATCTTTAAAAAATATATATATCTTTGTTTCCTGTGAGGGCATTCAGGCAGCCTTGCCTCAGATATACAAAGGAATGGAAGGAATGCAACAAGCTATTTGTGGGGGGTTTTTTTAAAGTTATTTTCAGGTTTGAGCATCAGATTTAGTTTTTTCTTGTTTAAATAGCCTTGCAATATTAAATGCACCTGCTTAAGACTGGAACGAGAACATGAGCCAAAGAAACAATGCTGATCTGTGCAAGCCCTATTAAGTAACACAAGGTCTTATTGGCTCAATGTAACCAACAATTTTCTGAGTAGATATAGGAATGTGGTCAAAGTAAAGTATTTGACAAAATATCTGATAACATCCTGGTAGATAGAACGATTATTAAATGTATACATATATGACTGAACATTTATACAGCTGAAGTAAAAAACTGGAGAAGGCATCTAATGGAGTGCCAAAACATGCAGTCATGAGACCAATATTCCTTAACATTTTTATTAATGACTAGGATGAAGAGGTAGATGGAAATATGGATTCTGTGGACACTACATAGTGCTATTACATCCCAACATGTTTGCAAAGTACTGATGGCAGTTCTCAAATTGTGCTAATTTCTTAAATACCATAATTTGTCAAAAGTATAACAAGCCAGAGAAGATATTATGGCTTAATATGAAGTATGAAGCTAATGTATGTATTATGTAAATTTAGCAGTTTGGAGAATTATTTGAATGACAAAGTAATTCAATAAATTAAAAATTCAGTTTTAAATGCATCATTTTTGTGGTGCTAGTTATAAATGAGTTTAAAAGACATTAGAAAATCCAGATTTTGTGAAGAAATATATGAAAAATTCCAAATTAAGTGGCTATCAGACTATCTAAGCATCAAATAATTGACTATGTGGAAGGGACTCACAGGACAATTGCCAGCAAACCAAAGTGTTCTGTCAATCATTAATGAAACAGACTCTTTGGGCAGTTTGAACTTTATTACCATTCTGAACTCTAAGTACTCTCATATCTGGACATCTTAAAAGGATTTAATTTACAGCTTCAAAACACTTTTACAAGATTTAGCTTTGATAATTAATCAGTTATGTAGTACACAACTTTTAACTGCCCATCTTAATTTTTTGCCAAATTGAAAACAATTCAAAATCTATTCAGATCTGTTTGTGTTCAAGGTACAGAAAAAACTCCGTTTATTGAAAAAGAATCCGTCACACATTCATTATCAGTTCCACAAACGTAAGATTCAAGGAGCATACAACAAAGCTATACATTTTTATCATTTTAATTAGGAATAATTCTGAATAGGTTATAAAGAAATTAATCCATCAAGTCTGAAGAATTTTCAAAATCTCTTCATGAAGATATGTTCACCAATAAACAGTAAAACTTTAGCAGAACTATTATACACTGGGCAAAACAGGCTGATACTGAAAGCAACATGCAAAAAGAAAAAAAAAGACAATCTGCTGAATATTTAAAAACTCCAATGAGCTTGTTGCAACCAGCACAGTAAGTATTATCAGGCTGAGTTCACACAAAGGCAAAAGTGGGTCAATTGGTAAGGGGGGTTAATAAAATGTTCCTCAGTGCAGAAGATTTGAATAGTGTTTTAGAGGATTCTTGGCAACATCAGGAAGTGTTTTTATAAGGGAGAGAAATAAATATAAATGGAATGCTAGATTAAGTCAGCAGACTGTCTTATGGAATGAAACAAGGATTTTGTAAGTTAGGAGATAAGAGGGGTCTTAAATATATTTAATTGAATTGGGGCTCAATAAGCATTCAATAGATTTCAAAGTCACAACTATATTCAGGCATTTAGGCTAACAATAAAAGGAAAAATCAGAAGATACACTTTTTTTCCCCAAATTAAGGAGTTTCTCTTTAACCCAAGCCTAGTGTTACCTTGGCAACATAGCTTGGAGAACAATAATTGGCAACAAAATAAGTAAAAATGCTGCAATATCCTGCCCAAATCAGTTCCAGATACTGTATAATAAACCAAGATGCAGCTAATTTCGATGTAACAAGCCTAGACCACTTATATCAAACGTGTCTTTGGTGCGAAAGTCATCCAGTTGCAGTTAACGCTTTGATAGCTCATTTGACAGCCAATCAAGTCCCTCGTATAGACCAGTACCTTGTGTAGCACAGGTAGCCTGAACATACCACTGTAAAAAGAAGGAAGTGATATTTTTAATATTCGGGACTGTTCTTGAAAACACAGTTCTGAAATCCAGGACAAATTTCCATGCCTCCCACTAAGCAATTCTAAATCAGAACATAGGCGGGGATGTCAAAAAACATCCTGGAAGAAGGCAAATGCAAACAACTTCAGTACTGCTGTCATCTCTAAAGGTAAAGGTTCTCCTGGCACATGCATGCTATCATTCCCAACTCTAGGTGGTGGTGCTTATTCCTGTTTCAAACCTGAAGAGCCAGTGCTGTCTGAAGATGTCTCCGTGGTCATGTGGCCAGCATGACTAAATGCCAAAGCCGCACAGAACGCTGTTACCTTCCCACCAAAGGTGGTTCCTATTTTCCTACTTGCATTTTTACGTGCTTTCAAACTGCTAAGTTGGCAGAAGCTGGGATGAGTAATGGGAGCTCACTCCATTACGCAGCACTAGGGATTCGAACCGCCAACCTTTCTGATGAACAAGCTCAGTGTCCTTTTTTGCTATCATCTCTAGCAATTACTAATTGCTAGAGATCTTTTATGCAGAATTATAGTTAAACACAGCATAAGTTGAATGAATCAAATGTTATTATTTATAGTAACTCTTCCTTCCACAATAGGCTAGAATGATTACAGATTAATATAAAGGTAGCGCTTGCTAAAATGATTACATATAATATCAACAAAATCAGTCCTAAAAGAAACACAAATTTAAATATTGCTAAACATAAGAATTGTTTTAATTGTCATAATTATCTTAATTATCAATGATTTCTTTCTTAGCAGAGAAAATACAATCGTTTCTCTAAAAATAGAATTGTAATTCGGCTGAGAAGTTTGTTGTTTCTGACAGCTAAAACTGAAGTTCAGAAACTTCTGATGGGCTGCATTCAAAGATCTGAATCTATGAGTGAGTTGACATTTATATAGTAATCTCCCTTTGCAGTTCTAAGTGCCACATACACATTTGGGTGTTGTTTTCTAAGAAAAACACTGCCCTACATGATGAACACAAATACTTCTACCAAATGTCAGCTTTTCATTCAGAAGTTTCACTAACTGTAGAAAATTTCAGTACTTACAGTTCTATTACGCAGGGACTGAAGGCCTAATTTATCTGTCATTTCACTGATTGCCATGGCATTTGGCAAGTCTTGTTTGTTTGCAAAGATAAGCAGCACCGCATCTCTCAACTCATCTTCTTGAAGCTGGAAAAAAAAATCATAACTTCTGTCTTTTGAAGTTTCTTACAAGCAAAAACCTACAAGGGAAGAAGACAACTGCACTGGTTGTATTTTTCCTTTATTTCCCCAAATGGTATTAAGAAACAAAGGCGATCAAATTATCACCAAAAGCCAGTTTGGTGTGGTTCTGGCAGACTTTGACCAGAAAATGGTGAGTTTTAGGATTCCCTTAGGCCTGGAAGTCAACTGTGTGACCTTGGCCAAACACCATCTCTCAGCCCAATCCACCTCATGTTGTTGTTCTGAGGAGAAAATAGGCAGAAATCATAGGTATATTCACTACCTTGTGTTCACACACACACACACAAATAAAAAGGTGGGATATCTAATAATAATTACTACTACTACTACTGCTAGTCAGATGAGAAATGATATACTACACTAAAGTAGCTCCTGGAAGTATAATTTTATTGCAAATAAACAAAGCATGCCAAAACTGATCTTGCCATTCTTATCCTTTCCATGGCTAAAACAAAGGCTGGTAATCTAGTCCATACTTTTGCATTACTAAGTTATGAAAAAAATTCAATTGACCAAAACTATGATGAAAACCAGATGTCAAAATCTATAGGTTCCTTTCATGACAACAATGGCAGATGAAAGATGACAATTTGGAATGAAAGAGAAGTTAATTATGAAGTGTGTAAACTAACTAATAAAATGAATGAGAGAATAGGTACATTGTATATCTGAAGTTAAGAGAAAGAACAAGAATATAAAGGTGTCTGATCTTGTAGATTGACAATGAATGCAGGGAAGCAATACTGCAGGTTTAATTACAAATGAAAAAAAAAAGTATGTCAAAGTCTGAATTTGAGGCATGAGTGCTGAATGATAGTTGTAACCTACAGCTTAGAATGTTGTACTCTTGGGGAAGGGAAATGATGACAATCAGTAACACATTTGGGGAAATGCTGACGTTGCACAACTTTCTGAATGACTCCAAAGGAGAAAAACTCTTCTGTTAAGTGATAGAAATGGATGAGTAGGATTGAAAAGGCACAGAAAAATATAATTTGAATATTTGAGAATGATGATGGGACAGTACTTGCATAGCAGAATGTTTTAAATACATAGTTTAAACACAAATCTATTCAAATGTACACATGGAAAAGGAAATCACTGAAAAGTACAGTTGATTCATTTTGGATGAAAGACAGAGATTTAGTGGTAGCACAACGGTGACGAAAAGTTCTGAAAATGAGACAGGGTGGGAAGGCATTAGAAATTGTGTGTAAAGAATTATATTACAGTGTGCCACAGAAACGCGAGGAGTTCTCTGCACAAGAAAAATGAAAAAGGGTGATTCATTCATTCATTGTCAAACAAATAACTCAAACAAATGGTTCCGGGCATTAAAAAAAACTTTACATTCTTAGAAGAATCAAATTAAGAAACTGTGGATGAAAAAAAAATAACATATAAGATAATTACTGCCAAAGAAAAAGATACAAATTACAGAGAGAAAAAAGCAACTGCAAGAAAAAAATTAAAGAAGCAGAATAATGCTCAGAAATTTGATAAAAATAAAACATTGTTTTGGAAGTGTATCCTTATTGGACAGTCATAGAGAGAGCATCTTATGTGAATGTGTGATTAGGTATTGAACATTGTAAGACCTGTATATAAAAAATCCAAAGTATTAGTATTAAATAGACAGCATCTCAAAAGGCTCAACCCTGAGCTAAAAGCAAGGAAAGCTCTCTTGACTGTTTAAGGTATTTATGAGTAAATTTCTAAAGAATTCTGATAGAGATGTTATAAGCACGTCATCTAGGAATATGAATGAGTATGTACCTTTGTATTCAGATGACATGTTGCTGGCTGAGAATCTAAACTGTTTGCAGAAAATATTAGATAAGTGATATATAACAAGGAAAATGAATCTGAAAAGTAATTGTCAGGGTTCCAAGTAACACCCCAACCAATGAAGACTCCAAGGCCAGCAGTTCCTCCAGGGCTGACAGTAGTATTGGCATTTTTAATGTTGTTTGCCTCCTAGAATCTTTATGAAGTCAAGCAGTTTTATATATGATGAATAAATGAAATAAATGAAATATCTAAGAACAGAAAGTGGTATAAATAAATCCAAGCTATATATCAATGGTGGCAAGCAAGAGCAACTGATTTGAGTTTGTGTACCTTGGTAGAATGCCTATTAAAAATGGAAAAAATGGATAAAGAGATCTCAAGATGTACAAACACTAACATAAATGTAATGGGGATATATGTGCTTTACTGCACAAATATTTCTCTAAAAAGTAAAAACTGCTTTGTATAAATGCATATTTGCATCTACTTTTTATGCCAGAAGCACAGTCACCCAGGCGCTTGTGACCTCCCAGTTGGACTACTGCAACGCTCTCTATATGGGGGTCCCCTTGGTGTGCACTCGGAGGCTGTAGCTAGTCCAGAATGCGGCCGCGCGGGTAATTATGGGTGCCCCTAGGCACTCACATATAACACCTCTCCTGCGCGAG
>JAPKID020007856.1:0-10112 GCA_026931265.2 Tropidonophis doriae
CACCCTTAGCCTGCAATAGTGAAGTAATCTTTGACTGTATGGCTGGGCTGGATCGGGTAGAGGAGGGGGCAGAGTGCACTTTCCCAGGTGGTGGCTTTTTGGAAGTCATTGTTCTTAACAAAAGAAAAGATGGTGTCAGAAGGGCAGGTAGCCGGTACAGTACGGACTGTACCATTGATTTCCTTCCGGGGGTGCAACTGCCAAAAACCCACATTTATTCTATGACACCCAATGATTGAATTGCATAAGTTCATCAACAGGAATTTGGCGAGGGGTTTCATTGAGCCGGCTAGACCTCGAGTAGCAGCTCCTGTTATGTTCAGAGAAAAGAAAGATGGCCAACTTCATCTGGTCGTAGACTACAGGAACCATAACACGATTTGTGTGGAAAATGTCTACCCCCTCCCCTTCATGAAAGACATGCTGGCCCATTTGGCAAGGGGTAACATTTTTACAAAGTTGGATCTCAGAGAGGCTTATTATAGAATTAGAATTAAAGAAGGAGATTAATGGAAGACTATGTTTAATTGCCCTTTAGGCTGTTTTCAATTTAAGATTTTGCCGTTTGGCCTACAGGGGGTGCCGGCGGTTTTCATGCAGTTAATAAATAAAGTTTTGCATCAACACTTGTACAAGGGCATCATCGTCTATCTCGACGATATCCTTATTTACACGGAAACACGTGAAGAACATATGAAGTTAGTCCGCTCCGGTTTGTGCAAATTGAGAGCCCCGGAACTTTATGCTAAGCTCTCAAAATGTGACTTTCATCAAAACAAGATTGATTATCTCAGTTATTGCATCTCTGCAGAGGGCATTGAGATGGATCCTGCGAAAGTTAAAGCTGTGACTGAATGGGCCCCACCTCGCACCCGTAAACAATTGCAAAGTTTTTTGGGATTTGCCAATTTTTACCACCAGTTTATCCCATCATTTGCAAGTATTGCTCTGCCTATTATGAATCTGTTAAAGACGAAGGGTGAGGACAAGCCGCGGACAAGTAAACCTTTGAACTGGACCATGGAATGCCAAGCAGCTTTTGAAAAACTTAAACTTCTGTTTGCTGCAGAGACAATTTTAAAGCACCCTGACATAGACACACCTTTCATCATCCAGGCCGATGCCAGTGATGTAGCTGTTGGCACGGTTTTATTGCAATACAACTCCGATGGGGATTTGCAGCCCTGCGCTTACACCTCTCGTAAACTCTCCGACACTGAACAAAAATGGGCTGTTTGAGATGCGTTGGGTGCTTATGACCTGGCGCCATGACTCACCCATTTGAAGTATGGACTGATCATAAAAATTTAGAAGCCTTGCGAATGCTCCGCAAGCTCTCTCCGAAGCACGTCCGCTGGTCTCAACACTTCAGTCGTTTTAATTTTATCCTCAAGTATATTCCGGGAGGGAAGAACTTTATGGCTGGCACTTTATCATGACTTCCCCAATATAAAAGCTTGAAGTTGACTGTTGACCATCCCGTAATTCCTGTGTGTAACCTGGCTGCTCCTGTTGTAACTAGGAGCCATTCAATACTGCAGGCTGAGACACTCTCTGAATTGGTTTCTAGGATTAAGGAAGAACTTCAATCTGATGAATGGTTTGCTGCGCACTGCAAGATGATTTACCCTGGGTGGGCTGTAAGATATATGTTCCAATGACACTTCATCCTTTCGTGCTTCAAATAGCACATGACTCCAGATTGGCTGGACCTGGAGAGGGGGAGGTTTAGAAATTTAATCAATTATTATTATTAATTATTTTGGATTCGTGAAAACTCTGCATTTAGTTAAACACCAATTTTGGTGGCCGTCATTGAAAAAAGACATTGAATTGCAAGTTGCCCAGTTTGCGCTGCCTCAAAACATTCTCCTGGAAAACCTCAAGGTCTCCTCCAATCTGTGGTGCGTCTGGAGGCTCCTTGGAAAGAAATATCTATGGATTTCATTGTTGATCTACCAAGTAGCCAGGGCTTTACTGTCATATGGGTGGTTAATTATTTGTTTTCTAAACAAGTTCACTTTATACCGTGCATGAAGATCCCATCGGCCAAGACCTTGGCAAAACTATTTCTTACTCACATTTATCGCCTGCACGGTGTCCCTAAACATATTATCTCTGATAGAGGCGTTCAGTTCACTTAGCACTTCTGGAAGGAATTTTTGAAATTGATTGGCTCCTCCCAGGGCTTAAGCTCCTCCCATCACTCTCAGACTAAGGGGGCTTGTGAGAGGGCCAATTCTGTTCTAGAACCATATCTACGTTGTTTTATAAATTACCAACAGGATGACTGGGCCGACCTTTTGATTCATGCTGAGGTGGCGTACAAGAATTCAGTTCATAGCAGTACTGGCATGAGTCCGTTCAAGATAATTTATGGCCAGGACTTTGTACCGATTCCCGAGCTGCCTCACGAGACTCCCGCTATTCTATCTCTTTCAGATTGGAGTGCTAAGCTTGCGACCTTTTGGCCCATTGCACGGAAAATGTTGGATGATGCTCATTAGTCTCATAAGACGTATGCTGATAAGAAAAGGGCCTCACCTCCACAATGCAAAGTGGGTGATCGTGTGTACATTTCTACTAGATTTCTGGAAAGTCCTCAGAAATGCAAGAAGTTGGGTCCGAAGTTTGTTGGTCCTTTTCCAATTATTAAAATCATCAGTTCGGTTTCGGTCAAATTAGACTTACCTAAGACCTTTCGGCAGCTTTACCCAATCTTCCATGTCCATTTGTTGAAACCAGAATGTTTATCCCAACTTCACCAGCCACAATGTACTCCCCCTGTGCCAATCTTGGTTGATGGTGAAAGGCATTATGAAGTTCGGGACATTTTGGACTCTAGAGTGCGAAGGAACAGGATACAGTACCTTGTTGTTTGGAAAGATTTCCCCCCATCCCACACTAAGTGGGTGGACAAACGTCACATTAGAACCCCTAAATTATTGAAGAACTTTTATGCTAAATATCCTGGCAAGCCTTAACCGCTATTGGTTCATGTTCTTTGTTGTTGTATGTCCCTGTCTATTTTCTGTCTGTTTTGCAGGATTGAGTCCACTTTTCTGGAGGAGGGCCGGATGTCAGCCTCCGCTTTGTTGCTTGCTTCAGCTGCCATTGAAACAGGGAGGGAGGGGCTGTGGGTATTGGACATCAAGTGTCTGGAGGTGTTTGGAGCCAGGACTTGATATCGCCAAGGCTAACGGTCTCGCATTCCATTCTGATGAATGTTCCTGGACATGCTGTCCACCTGACATCATGGAGGATTCTGCATTGGATAATATCCTGGGGGTCATGGGGTATAGGGGATGGGTAAAGCTTTGATATGTATGCTTCGCACCCAAATATCTCATTCCTTGCTTGACTTTCGCTGCTGTCTTTTCATAATCAGTAAAAGTAACCTTAAACCTTCAAAATGGTTTTGAGTGTAGTCTTTCTTGATTAATGATGGAAGCAGGCCTGACAGTGGGGGTGGCAGACATTGTAAAATGGCTGCCATAAAGTTGGCGCAACTGGGATAAGCATTGGTACAGGAGCAGTGGCTGGACAAACTGTTGAGAATGGGTGAGAAAATATAAAACCTATTGGCACAAATAACTTGGAATTCGGAACTGGAAGATAATTTTTCATATTGAAAACAGCGTTAAAAACTGGGAACTTTGTGGAAAAGGAAAAGGAAAAAATATGACGGTTTAAATTATCAAAGCCTCCCAAAGAGACTCGTTTCTTTTAAGCATTGTGGAGGTGGAAATGAGAAACAGATTGGATAACTAGAAACTTTGAAATTGAAAAGACTTGGGTTTTTTTAAGAGACTAATTCGACAATTGGAATCCTTATGGAAAGAGAGTTGAGGGTGGGAAAAGAACGATGAAACATCAAGATTAAGGGGACTGCACTTGTTTCAATGTATTAGTTTCAATTAAACTTGGAGGTGGATAATTAAGAAAAAGAAAATTGAAAAAGAAGAAGCCTTTGTTTCTCCTTGAAAATATACTGGAGTGAAATATCAAGGAGTGGAGACGGCTATTGGAAAGAAAGCTTTATTTTGTAGCAATAGAGAAACAGAGAAAGCAAAACTTAAACACCTATCTTGGAGGTGACGTGGCACAGTGAGAACGACTAGGGGCTGTTTGCACAGACTATTTGGCTTTATCCCTCTGTAACTGTGGAAGAAAGGGTGAACTTTCTTTTTTGATGAAGCGAAACTGGAACATTCAAATTGGACTACAACTGATATAGAAAAAGAAATTGTGGATTTTTAATTGTAATGAACTGAGATATAAATTTAAAGGAGGAAAGCTGCAAATTGTTAATGAACTATGGAATGTTGGGAATTTGAAAAAATATGTGAGATTATGAGAAACGTGTGGGAATACAATACAATACAATAGCAGAGTTGGAAGAGACCTTGGAGGTCTTCTAGTCCAACCCCCTGCCTAGGCAGGAAACCCTATACCATTTCAGACAAATGGCTATCCAACATCTTCTTAAAGATTTCCAGTGTTGGGACATTCACAACCTCTGGAGGCACTGGTTAATTCTTCTAACTGTCAGGAAATTTCTCCTCAGTTCTATGTTGCTTCTCTTCTTAATTAGTTTCCACCCATTTATTTAGATCTCCTCCTCTTATGTTTACGTGAAAGGATAAAACCCTTTTAGCAGCAGCTAGAAATATCAGTCCATACCCTTGTAATTGAAATATGAGTTTGTATCTACTTCGGTTTCTGCAAGGAATTATTTGGGGGAGGGGTAGCACAAACAGATTTGTGAAGAATTCTAAGGTATAAATTTGGGGTAGAACAGGGAAATTACAATGAGGGCCCAGAAGGCCTAGAATGGGGGGGGGGGGGGAAGCCTATTTAAAATAAAGCACTGAGATGATACATTACAACAGCGCATGTAACTGTCCTATCTAACCAATGGATACCAATGGTCCTTGTTTAACAACCACCAGTACAGCAATTGTTCAAACTTATGATGGTGCTGAATGAATCGTAGGTATGACTAATTCTTGAGTTTCAGCTGTTGCAGTGTCCTTCTTCCCTTGCTGGTTCACAATCTGGGTGATGATTATGATGTTGCAGTGATTCATGGTCACATGATTGCAATTTCTGATGTTCCCTGCTGACTTTCCATAAGCCAAGTCAATGGAGAAGCATATAGGAAGTTGGAAATCACAATCACACAAGATCCTCACTTAATGATCTGAATGGTCCTTGCTTAAAGACTGCAACCAAGACTGCTGGAACTATCAATGCTACGTAGCCCAGTCACATGACATTGCTCTTTATGACCTTTTTGTTTAGCTGTGGCAAGTCCACTCTGAATTGCTTTCATAACCTGAGAATCACCAGTATAGCATTCTTGACTCATAAGCCAAATTACAAAAACATCTGAAAGGCAGCCATACAACATAACATTATCTAACACTAAGCCATTATTTGTTCTGTCATGCTATAATATTGTCTGAATTGTACATTTAGGATTTATCTTAATTCTAGTAGAGAAAAGCAAGCTGGCTTTAAATACTAGGTTTCAAAACTGACTAGTCACCATTGGCCATATAGATTAGATCAAGGATTCACAACCTCTGGTCCATGGCCTGGCACCGGCCCGTGGCATGCCTGAAACCGGACCACCAAGTAAGCAAATCCCCATCCATTGGATGCAGGAAGCATGCAAAACCTGCCCCCACCAGTTTGGGGAAAAACCTTTCTCCACGGAACCGGTTCTTGATATCCAAAAGGTTGGAGGCCTTGGATTAGTCAAAGTTTTCCAGGTTTGGATGATACAGCAGTTGGGTTAACGAAACACAGGAGAAGAAGCCTTCTGTCTTATCAGAGCATGGAAAAAGGAGGAGGACATTTACAAATCTGGAGAGCAAGACTATGATTGTTCCCATCATGGTAAACCATGATGATTACATCTAAACACAATGAAGGGTTTCTGAACAAAAATGTTTCAATCGACATTGTGCAATCCTACTTCAGATAGTTTTATCTGATAAAGAATGAATGCCTCTTAAGAATGTGTGCGTTCAACTCTGGAGGCCAAAACAAGTTTAATATCTTTGTGACCAATATAAAAAAAATGCGGCCTGGCAGCCAGCCAAGAGTGGAACAGAGTTCCAGGAAACCAAAGTGAGGCTTCAATGTACTTTGTTCTTCAGGGGGCTAAAATAACCATAAATTGTTATAGAAAACTGCTTCACCTGCATAGCGAAAACTGCTGTCAAAGTCAGTTTGGGGATTCAGCATCTGAATTACAATTAGCATTGGTTTTGTGCCTCTAGCACAGGGGTCCCCAACCTTTGCAACTTTAAGTTTGAAGGACTTAAAGCAAAGCGGCTGGAGAAGTCTGGGAGCTGAAGTACTTCAGACTTAAAGTTGCAAAGGTTGGAGACCCCTGCTCTAGCAGACTGTGTGGCAAATAGCCAATGATTGCAATTTTCACCATGCTTGTGTGGGGGAGAGCTGCTGCTCTTGCTTATGAGGCAGACCCTAAAACAACTAATCACCGCCAAAGAATTTCATTCTGAAAGAAGGGAAAAAGGAAGTCTGCTGTGGGTCACTGAGTGCTGAGAGTACCCAGATGATAGCCATTTTTGCCCAGCTGAAAGAAAAGTGAGGCATATGAATGAGTGGATCTTCTATCTGATTTTGGATGCTGCTGGTCTAGGACAGGGCCTCAAACTCCAATTGATGCAAAGGCTGCATGAGGCCTAGTTTGCTCACCTGAGGCTCGTCATACTGAAATCTCATAGGTTTCTCTGCCCACCTAGCTGTTAGCATGTTTGATAACCTGAATAATATTTGGGTTTGTGACTGGATTGATATGCACTATTTTAAGAACATGATTGGAATGACATAATTTAGGAAACAAATGAGCATAGCTCAAACGTTCCCTCCCCCTCCCTTTCTTTTCTCCCTCCTTGCTTAGAGAGATATTTCTGTGGTGGCGCAGTGGTGAGAATGCAGAACTGCAGGCTACTTCTGCTGCCTGCCAGCAGCAGTTTGATTCTCACCAGCTCAAGGTTAACTCATCCTTCTATGGTGGGTAAAATGAGGACCCAGATTGTTGGGGGCAACATGCTGATTCTGTAAGCTACTTAGAGAGGGCTGTAAAGCATTGTGAAGTGGTATATAAATCAAAGTGCTATCGCTATTTTTATCTTTTTCCTGTTCTCTTTTCTTCTCCATCTGTGTCTAGCTGCAGAAAGATATTGCTTGCTTGCTTGTTTCTCCTATTCCTTGCCTGGCAGAGAGACTATCATCTAGAGGGCAAATCTGCCTCTCCATAGACAGTCTTCGTCTCTGCTTCCTGATCTTCTAAGAGAAGCTGTGCCCCTCTCCATTGCCCATGTCCACTATCTTAGAAGCAGTTTCATTCCAGAGCATCAGGGTGGGTAACAGTTCCCAGAGTGGCCCTGTAGGTATAGAATGGCTCTGGGGCATCAAGTTGTTGCGGCCCGCCAGCAGCCAGCAGAGCTGGTGGTAGACTTGGACAATGAGGAGGTTGGGGTGGAACATGGGCCAGTCCTGGAGTCTGAGGAAGGCTCTTATGAGTGCCCTGCATCAGAGACAGAGATGGGGCCAGGACCATTTGACAGTTATCAGCTACCTTCGGAGTTGGGGATAAGTGGGGCTGAAGAACATCTGTTCCTGATGTGTGCATGTGCAGAGCTGTCAGGAGAAGGGAACAATTAAGGAACAGAGGTCAACTTGGGAGTAAAGGCCCAAGGGACGCTAAATGGCCCCTCCCATAGGGAATAAATAGGAGCGAAGGAAGAGTGGTTTTTGCAGGAGACAATTAGTTTGTATTATCAGTGGGAAGATGTGCTTATCTGAGAGACTCCTTGTCAAGTATTTCCTAGTACAGGGTTGCGTCTTGAAGCTATCTGCTGGGCAACTATCCAAGGACTGTGGTTGCAATTTACCCTTGAAAGACTGTGTGCTGGGACTCAGATGGATGTGAATGCTAGGAATTCACATTAGCCAAATAAAAAGGGTTTTTTTGGGGACAAGGAGTCTCTTTTGCAATTGGTGAAGCCTAGGTCGGAACACAAGTGCACAACCCAGCCAATCGGGCTCTGCTAAGAGACAGCCAAGATAAACTACCACATTGCCCACCACTCTGTAATGCTTCCTGTGACTCAGCTTGTGCATCTGTGCAGCATGTGGCTCAGCTTGTGCATCTGTGCAGCATTTAGCCACCGGATCTTGGTGGACCATGATGATCTCAGCAACCACAAAGTGTTGAAAACTGCAGTCTCCAGAAAATGATCTGGATGATTGTGGCCAGTTGGCTACATGTGTGAGATCCCTGATCTAGGCTCTTTGGATGGCCTTCCCTTGTTTCCTTTAATTTTTTATCAAATCAAGGAAAGAATGGGCCAGAAGACGAAAAATAATGATAAAATCTAAAGGTCATAACCAGTTTTGACCTTTTACTTTATCAGGAAAAACAGCTTTCTTGAAAAGCTTATGAAAGGGGCATTAGTTCTTTTTCCTACTTACTGATTTTATGGTAGCATTTGTTTTACATTCTAGGCAATAATAAGTAATGAAATGGTAGCACACTTAACCATAAAAATCTGACTGCGAAATGCACAAACATAGACTGGCATGTAGGAATCTATGCCAAGCACTAAACAGAAGATGAAATCAGTTAAGAAGGTATGTGCAAGGACCTGGGATTGGTGTTATGAATGTCCTGGTTTGGTATGTGAATTAACAAGTAATTGAGTTTCAAGGAACGCACCCTGTCTGCTCTAAATGGAAATGCCAGTTTGAAAACCAGACATTGACACAGATATACAGAGGTCTATTCATAAAGAGAGAAAGAAAAATGGTAAGCTCACCTTTTATTCAGTTCAATTTCCTGGTTTTCCCATTTTTCATACTGGCTTGTCACATCAGCAGGAGCGCGAAGGATATCCTTTACATTTAAAAAGAACTCCTAAAAAGGGAAAAGAAAGAGCCCATAATTTGTTATAAAGTGTACTGTTCAGATAGTTACTTCCATACTCATTTTCGGTTTAAAACAGGACTAACCCAGCAAGAAAAGCAAAATTTCATCACCTGCCATCAGGCTCTGTTTTGTTTATTTGTGTCCTTAAAAATGTTGTTGCACAACATGGTGGAACACACCTTGCCCAAGAAGAAGATGATTTGAAAGAGTTTTACTTCTGCCCATACCTTCATCTTGCTTGGTATGTTGATTTAAATTTTATATTGTCACGCTAACAATGAACTAAGAAAACAGGCCTTTGCAAGTTTTTTATTTCTCATTAGCCTTTTAAGGAAACCTCTCTCCACTATAACACAGATTAATCTTGGAGGATATTGTCACTTGAATTAATCTGGAAAGTTGAGTGGCAACCAGCAAGTTTTCAATCTATGCCAAGGCAAAGGAAGTTGACAGGAGTCCCTTTGGTTTCTTGCAATAATTAATCAGTCGTAGCTGCTTCTACAATGGATTGCTGTCATTACCTGTCATTCACAACACTGGCATGAGGATGAGGTTAGGACAATGTAATGGTGACATGTAATGTCATTTTTTATCATAACCATAGTCCTTGGTTAACAATAGCAATTGGGTCCACAATATCCACTGCAAAGCAATGTGATTGCAAAGCACAACATCCTGCAACCATGCCATGCCACTTAGTAGTGGCAATCCCAGCACTTCTGATTACTGTCACTGAGGGCAGCATCAAGTGGTCGCTATGTGTAATTTTCCGTCAGCTTCCCCATTGACTTTACTTGTCAGAAGGTGCTAGTGAAGGTCGCAAATGTGATTATGAGACTATAGGACAGTGCAAGCTGCAATTGCAAGCCAGTTTCCTGGCACCCAGAGGACAATCACATGACTGTAGGGATATTACATTGGCTGCAATTATTAAACCCCTTTGTTCAGCACCATCATAGTTTGAGCGGTCAATGAATAAATTCAATTCAATTCAATTTTATTTATAGCCCGCTCCCTTCTCCCGGAAGGGACTCGGGGCGGCGTACAAGGAAAAATTTAAAACAACCCAAAATACATAAGACAACCCTCTCTAAAAACTAATTAAACATAATAACCCCTGTACTAAAACCACTTCCTAAAAACA
>JAPKID020007857.1:0-10112 GCA_026931265.2 Tropidonophis doriae
CATTAGGCTAGGGGCTCACATACTTTTTCCTCCCTGCACTGTGAATGTTTACATGTTATGTTCAATTAAACCATGGCGACATCTAATGTTTGTGTAGTATTATTTTAAGCAGACTGTGGTTTTTTTTTATTGTTGTGATTTAGATGACGTTCAGAGCACATTTTATAACCAATTCATGCAAAATTCCACGTAATCCCAAGGGGTTCACATACTTTTTCTTGCAACTGTATATATATATAATGTCAAGGACTTTTATTCACTTTCTAAATAGGTGGTTTTGATGTTTCTAATAAACTTTTACTTCTTTGTGTGTAGATCATAGATGAAGAAGAAACACAGTTCATGAGTAATTGCCCTGTGGCTGTGACAGAAAGTACACCAAGGAGAAGGACTCGCATTCAGGTGTTTTGGACAGCTCCTTCTTTGGGCACAGGCTGTGTAATTTTGAAGTAAGTAAATGTATGGTCTAAATCAGGGGTAGTCAACCTTTTTATACCTACTACCCACTTTTGTATCTTTGTTAGTAGTAAAATTTTCTAACCATCCACTGGTTCCATAGTAATGATGATTTTTTAAAAAATAAAATGCCTCAGTATCGGACAAAACCCCTACCGCCCACCATTAAAGCTGGAACGCCAACTAATGGGTGGTAATGACCAGGTTGACTACCACTGGTCTAAATGCATGATTGAAAGCATAGTTTGCTGCATATATTGTCCTTTATGACTTTACACTGATTTTTAGCCTTACCTTAGCTGTACTATGAGACCCTCAGAAACAATCATTCTCAAGTTTAATGCTTTGAATGCCTGTAAACATTGGGGGGTGGGGATTTATACAGGCAATTCACACTGCTTTGAAACCAGATCAGGACCTCTGTAATTTTACTAAAATAATAATAATCAAGAATGAGGTTGATTTAGCCTTGACTCAATGGATGTGTACCTGAAATTGTAGAAAATTAGTCTTTTATTTTAAATGCTGCATGCTCAAGGAATATAGGGTAGTTCACTTCCCCATTTGCAGGTAATTGACATTTCAGAAAATGCCGTGCTGCAGGAGCATTTATAGGGATGGTCAAAATCTGCATGATGGCAAATAGCAATAGCTCTTACAGCATCAATAGTATTTATATTTGTATGCTTCTTCACACAAATTCACAATTTGGATCCTCATTCTATCGACCTTGGAAGGATGGAAGGATGAGTCAACCATGAGCCAGTAAGGATTGAACTGCTGGCAGGATCCAACTGCTGGTAGTTGCAGAGTTAGCCTGCAATACCACATTCTAACCACTGCACCACCATGACTCAGATGCAGGATTGCAATCCTAATCCTGGTACACTGTATGATGTGAAGTGATTCAAGGTTGATATTGGTCTTGAACTCACATAGAGACATGCTATAAACACATACTTGTTATCTCCTGTGTAACATGATTTGTGCATGGTCCATATGATTCCACACTAATAATGTATAATGTTATAATGGGGGCATGAACATTATGTATGGCTTTTTGTTGCCTCTTACTGCACAAAAGACTGTATTCAGATAATTTGCAGTGAAGAAATTCTGCATATATATTTTTTGCATGTAGGTGTCTACAGAAGGTGTGTATGTGTGTGTGTGTGTGTATGTGTGTGTGTGTGTGTGTGTGTGTGAGAGAGAGAGAGAGAGAGAGAGAGAGAGAGAGAGAGAGAGAGAGAGAATGTTGTATGCTATGATAACAATATAATATTTATTTATATATTGCCTTATCTGAAGTCTCTGGGAAGTTTTCAACAATAGCAATACAACGAAGACAATTCAACATAAAAATCCATATTATCTGTGAAAAGCCCCCAAATAATACATATAATACAGTAAATAGGCAGCCAATATCCCTAATTCCCAGAGGCCCAGAAAAACTGAATATTTGGCTGCCTTTCTGAAAGTTAACAAAGAAGTGACCAATCTTCAGTAACTTCTGAAAGTTAGCAAAGAAATGAGATTAGGAAGCAAGTTATTCAATAGCTTCAGGATCTCAACAAGCAAAGGTTGCCTCTGAGCTTCTGCCCCATAGCGTCATGTATGTCTACAGTATGGAGATTCTCAGTTATCCGTATCATGGTTGTCCCAAAGGTGCTTTTTCCAAAGGCAACTGGACTTTGTTTTTTTTTTCCCCTTGGACACTTTGCTTCTTATCCAAGAAGCTTCTTGGCTAATAACATCTTTGGTTGTATAAACAGAGGCATAGAATCAAAATCATGTGAAATATTAGTGCTGCTTTATAAATGTTTAGTAAGACCACAAATGGAATAAAGTATCTAATTTTGGTCACCTCGTTACAAAAAAGATGATGAAAGTTTGGAAAAAGTGCAAAGAAGAGCAGTGAAGGGCCTAAGATGATTAAGGGCCTGGAGATGAAATCATATGAAGAACAGCTGCAAGAATTGGCTATGGCCAGTCTAGCGAAAAGAAGGACTAGGACTGTCATGATAACAGTATTCCAGTATTTGTGGGACTGCCACAATGAAGAGGGGGTCAACTTATTTTTGAAAGCATCAGAAGGCAGGCAAGAAATAATGGATGGAAGCTAAGGCAGAAGTAACATGAAATTAAAGAGAAACCTTCTAACAATGAAGACAATTAATCAGCGGAACAGCTTGCCTTCAAAAGTTGTGCGGGCTTCATTACTGAGATTTTTAAGAAAAGACTGCACAGAGTTGAGCAGAAGGTTGAACTAGAAGACCTCCAAGATCCCTTCCAGCTCTATTTTGATTGATGTCCAGTTGTGTTTTGAAAAAGCACCTTTGGAATAACCCAATGTAGCTTGGAAACATGAAATAGATCCCTCTAAAAGATACAGCAGGCTGGGTAGTTTTTATTTGATATAGATTTTTTAAATTATGTTTTTTGAGATTGTATTAAACAAGTAAAAGTAATATAAAACCTTATACAAAAACATGGCATATACTTTATTCCATGCCTCACCCCATTTTTTAATAAACCAATTTCTAAATCTTGAATTCTTCTTATTAATCAGAAAAGGTTCAGAGATAACAAATTAAATATTTACATCTCCATTTCCATTTAAGCAAATTCCTCATAATCCTTCTCTTCAAATAATTGAAATCCAATCCCAATTAACAATTAAAAAAATGACATTGCAGATTAATCCATCATACCCATTAAAATATTACTAAACATAAGTATCATAATCAAATTCCAATAAAAATTATAATAAGAGAGAACAAATCATTGTTTTAACCATAATCAAATCAAATAATCTGTATTTTCTCCACTTTCTACCAGTGATCCTTAACTCCCACAAATAAAGTTTTAATATTTGGTTTCTCATAATCCTTTTGTCTCTTCTCTCAAAATCCTTGTCATCTTTATCAAAGGTCCTTTAGTAGTTCCAGGAAAGTACCTTTAGGAAACCCCTTATAGTCCAGTGTGTGTGTGTGTGATTAAAATGATCTTATGTCTTTGCTTGACATATGGAATAAAGCCTATCAAGGATAAATATTACAATCATTGTAACTTTTTAGAAATTAAAATATATTATGACATAGAGCACGGGTAGCCTAGTACATAGTAATTATTACTTTTCTTTTGAAACAGATTTAACATCATTAATGCTTTTATTTCTATTGTGTAAAGCTTTGAACACAACAAAATTACAGGGTTTAGAGTAAACCCTTTTCCCCTATTGCTGTTGCCATTAAATAATTGCAAATTCTGGACACTATAATTCTCATCTTTTGTGGCAAATATGAAAATGCTCATGAAATTATGAAAAGCAGTTTTTTAAAAAAAAACTGCTATGAAAATAGTTGTGTTTAGGCAAGAGTCCTGTATCTTATTTCTGGAAAAACATCCACATTTTTTGCTTTAGAATCATAATTTAGCATGCCATCATGCTCAGCTCTTGGTGACTGTATATACAAAAGCTGTCAATTTTAGTCTGTTTTCAGAAACAATTTATATAGTGGTGAAAGTATTGTACTATGACTAGGAAGATCCAGGTTCAAGTTTTATTTGGGCTACAGTGTGAAAAGCCCCTTAATAAGTTTAGACCAACCTTTCTCTCTGTCAGGCATGTCTGCTTTTGTAACTAAGAAAGAAAACTCCCAACTCCATTGTATGTGGAATTAAAAAGTACTTTTACTGGTTATGAAAAGATAGCAGTGAAGTACAGCAAGATCTGAGCCAGAAAGGTGCAAACCCACACATATCAAACCTTTACCTAGTCCCCTCCCTCCAACAACCTTCTCCCCATTGTCCAATCTCCAACTCCCTTAGGTGTCATGTGGGTTGCATCTCCAGGAAACATCATCAGGTTGGTATGCAGGATGATTGGCCTTGACCAGGTCTAAACATCGGCCACCAGCATGCACAGAAGATGGTGAGAAGAAAATTCCCTTTTCCATTTATTCCCATCCTGAATACCATGCCCCACCCTCCCCATTTCTATGGCAGCTGACAACAAGTAAGTGAAGCAGAAGCTGACACACTCCCTTTCTCCCTCCCACCTCAACCTATCTCACAGGGCTGTTGTCTATGAATGTTAGGGATGTGACCTTAGCTAAAAGCAGGATATAAATATAATTAACAAACCTCTGTAAAAAGTTGCGGATAATCCCATACGTTATAAAATGATGGTTATATCACTAAGTTTGGCTATATTACTAAATTCAGTGTCAGAGTTTTTGCTATTCTGAATACCGAGGAAGTGACTAATGAAATTAAATAATATTACATTTATTTCCTAGTTGTGAGCTTCTTATAAGCATTTGTTTGCACTTTGACAACAAAATGCTGGGTTAGATAGGGATGAATTTTTATTCTGTAAACATATTCACATATATTTTATTTGCATCCATTACTCTTTGAGTCCTTGTCAGTATAAAGTATAGAGGTCTTTGAAGCATATCACTTTCAGAGAGTTTCAAAGTACCCATTTCCTGTGCTCTTTTAATCAATATACAGCATGTTTTGGAAAGATTCATTTTGAAGTAGGAAAATGCCAAGACACAGATGAGCTCTTCAAAATAGTAAGGTTTATTATGCATAGGTTCAGCGATAAGCTGCAAGCTCATACAAAAATGTCTGAACCCCGATAATCACAGAAGGGTCAGCTTTTATACCCTTGATTACCCTTGATTACGTATAAATTCCTGTTAACCTATATTTGCCCTAATTCACCACTCACTCACTCATTCATGCATTTTCTATAGCCACCCAATTCAACCAAGTGACTCTGAGCAACTTATAGTTCTAAAATAATAAAGAATAAAGAATTTTTTAAAATTGAAACAATAAAAACATCCACAAAATAAAATAAATAAATCACCAGCAGCCCAATGATTAAACAACTAATAGTAAAGCCAAGAAATAGGTCTCTTAGAACATTCTGTGTCGCAGGCCTAGGTCCAATAACTAAGTTTTTAAAGCTTTGCAAAAATCCAACAGGGTTTTGAACATTCTAATTTCTGAGGGGAGAATGTTCCATAAGGCAGAAAATGTCCAGTTGATACACTTTGGCTGATGGGATCTGCAGGTGGCCCAGTCTATTTGATCAAATTGGATGAGTAGAAAGTCTTAGAAAAAGACTCAGTCCCAAGCCATTTAGGGCTTTAAAGGTGATAACCAGCACCTTAAATGCACCCAGAAACACACTGGCAGCCAGTACACTTCACTGAATAATGGTGTCACATGTGCCATGTAGCCAGCACCATTTATTACCTTTATCAATGCTGCTTCAATCCCAAACCCTAGCCTGAACACCGACTGAAAGCAATCTTAATAAAATGAAGAAAACATGTGCAGTGATGGGACAGAAATAAACCACACATTTCTGAAGAATGAATAAAGATATACCCATCCTAATAAAACAAGCCTAGGGCTTCTTGAGGTCAAAGGATGACTCATGAATAGTTGGGACACAGTCATGATGTTATAATCAGTATAGCTCTTTGATAAGCATCAATCCATTTTGTAGGATTAGGTAACTCAGAAGTAGCATACTTCAACCAAGAATTCAACACTTCAATGAGAGCATCTAATTTTGTGATTATTATAGACACTGGTGGGTCAACTTGGCTGATTTCTAATAACCCAGTATTGCGTAAAATTTATCCCTGCAAACTGGAACTTTCTTTATCAGCTTCTAGTTTTTTCCCCCAAAATATACTTAACTTGCTTGAGAGATCTTCCCACAGTAGGCATTTGAGGCATCCAAAGTCTTCAGAGAATGGTTCTGCCTCTCCTGATTCAGGAGAAAATGCTTCAAGTAGCAAAATGATATCATGAAATTCAATTATCTGCATTCTTATAATTTATTTTTGTATTTTAAATTGAGTTCTTAAATAATTTTTGAAAGTAGTTATGAGCTTTAGAAATGGTATTTAAATTAAAAGCGCTTGAGATTTCAATTTCAGCCATGTTATGTTTGTATAGCATGATTTATTAAAATATTATATATTTATTTCCTGATTAATTTCAGTTTTCCATCATATATGAAACCTGTATTGTGTTCGTTGATTTGCTTCCAATAATATGTTCTTCTAAAATGTCAAATTATACTTGGCACAATGTAATTTGGAAATATGTTCTTTTCCAGTTTTACAATTGTGCACATGTAAAACTGGAAAAGAACATATTTTATTCTTTTTTAAAGGCAAAGTACATAATTTGCTTCTTTCAGCATAAATATTCCTTTTCTGATTTATTCATGTGTCTCTTTTTGGATGTGACGGTTGAAAAACTTGAAAAGGATATAAAATCTGCCAAATTAGAGATTTGGCAGATTTAGAACATCATTTACATGCATTTTTAAAAGTCACAATCCTTTGGGAAATTGTGCAGCTGGAACACCAATTTGAATGTTTGCAAAACAAAATATATGCAGGCTTCAGAAGTTAATACCATGAAGATCTTTTAGAGCTTTGCTTTGTCAGCTCCCCAAATAGTATTTCCTTCCATATTAAATTGTTAATTGTTCCTCCCCTGAGAGTTTGGATGTGGATGATGAACCAGCTGGTGATGAAAAGATATTTTAAAAGCTCGAGGTTCAATTATTGCCTTTATGTAAAGACACACTGACCTCCCCCTTCTAGCACATTTCAGAACTTCTGACTTTACTGCCTTCCAAACATAAAGGCTAAAGTTTACAAATGGAAAGTTTGTGAATGTTCCCAGAGAAACTCCATATTCAATGAGGGTAGGAATGGAGTAGGTCACTAAGGCTAAAGACAGCATTATCACCTTCATATGATGTACAATATAGGAAGTGGAATGACTAATGAGAAAGATGGGTTCCTTTGTTTTGGTTTTCACTGTATCTCAAGGATCAATTTCACACCATAACGGACTAACCACTAGTGCAGGGGTCTCCACACTTTAAGACTTGGAGACTACAATTCCCAAAATTCCACAGCCAGCATGACTAGCTGAGGAATTCTGGGAGTTGAAGTGCACAAGTCTTAAATTTGCCAAGTTTGAAGACTCCTGGACCAGGGGTGAAATCCTCCTGGTTCAGCCTGGTTCAGCTGAACCAGTAGGGATGATTGTCCTTGGTTCTGCAAACTGGTAGTAAAAAAGAACGCTTCTGACAATTGCATAGCTCAGCTGTGAGCCATACAAACATCAGAAGCATTTCCCCCACTTTTTAAAGTATTTTTTCCCTCCTGCTTTGGTCTAACCAGGGGAAAAATCCTTTAAAAAGCTTTTAAAAAAGCTGAAGGTGAAAAAAAATGTTGGCCACACCCACCCAGTCACATGATCCTCCCACAAGACACACCCACAGAACAGGGGGGATTAGATTTCATCACTGCCGTGGACTAGTACAAGATTAGGAAAAAGCACCTCTCTCTCTTTAAAGAGAGAATCAAGCGGGAAGACCCTGTCCCTTAACTCTACCTAATGATAGCTAACTGGGATGAGTGGATTGAAAGTAGGGATAAGTAGCAATTGTTCCATTGCTTATACTACTACTATTATTGTGAATGCTATTGCTATTGTTGACTTGGAAGCATTGATTTAGATGTTGGGTGTTTTTTTTAAAGCAATTAAAGCAATTTTTCTTTTAAAATACAGTGTAGTTGCAAGACGTTGTTCAGAAAAGAAAATTGTACTCTCCTTATTCTATCTAATGGCTTCCAAATGGAATTGAATGCAGTAAACTCTTCATCAACATTATTAGTGACCCACCAAATATAATTACTAGCAACAGCTTGATAAATTCATTGGTTTGATTCATTTGATTTAACCAGGTGATTATTGTAGATTTCCTCTTGCAACCAGTTGAAACACCTGCAATAAAGTTGGAAGAACTATCCATGAAGTTCACATGACAGTTCCAGATGGGGACTTGATGAACATTTCTAAAACCTAACAAAGTTAATTAAGAAAACAAGTTGGGTTTTCAAGTTTATTCTTGGCTTTCTTTGAGGCTTGTAGTAACTTTTCCGGGTAGAAGAGCAAGTGAGACACTAACTCTGTCTAAACAGGTATGAAAAATTATACTGAAGAAAATTAAATACTTTTTTGAAAATATAAAGATATATTATTAATGCATCTAATCTTCATATATTTAAAAGGATATAGATGTACGTATTTAAATGAAAAGTATAGTATGCTAGGTCCAGCAGACACCAATTTACTGAATTTCAGAATTTAATCATGTTTTCAAGTTGGAAACTGTTTTTTTAACAATGTTGAGTAGCTGATTCTGATGATCATGATAAGTTGCCCCTCTTTAAGTAATTACAGGGCTGAAGAACTCAAGCATATTGTCATGCTGCTCCTATTTATTACTGAAGCGTAAGAGCTCATTAGGAAGGATTTAGGAGCTCTGCTAAATAAATATACATGACTATCTGGAAAGTAATAAAAGAAAAGTAAAAGCACAGCTCATGTATATGCATATTTCTTAAGTAATGGTCTTTGTTTTTCACAAAGTGTCATTTTCAGCATTTTAAAACCATTCAGTATCTCCAGAGGTGAACAATTATAGCTAGGTTAGCTCTGAAATACTTCGAACAAAAGTAACAGTGGGAGTCATTGTAAAAGAGTAAGATAAATTCTCTGAATTACCAAGGGCTAAGATCTGATTTATAAGCTCAGTCACACCAAAAGGAGTTTTAAGTTGATTTTAATGGGAACAAGCGCTGGCCTTTACAGATCTGTCCTTTTCGATCCCCTCTTGAAATGAATCCTTCATTCATCTGCATTGCAAGCAATAAAAAGGCAGAGCTCCATCATTTCCTGGTTATTTGCTGTTTGTAAATGAATATCATGGTTAATTTAGGAGCCTGGCAGCTGTGGAACATTTGGCATTCCGCTACAGCTGTCAGTGGTCCTCTGGTTTGTTTTATAAACAGATGTTTAATTTTACTTCAGTCTGCTTATCGGTGATGGTTTTTCTTCCGCTTCTATTTGAGGAGAAGTGATGAGAGAAAGAAAGTGTAATAAATACGATGCTCATTGGTTTGTGTCTTTACAAAATAAAACTCTGGATAATTAATGATAGCATTCAAAGCCTTTAAGATGTCTTTGCTGGAGAATGATTGAACCCATTTTTTTCCCTTTAAAAACCTGCAGTCTTGAGTTTATTATCGCCGAATGGATGTCAACAAAATGTTCTCTAGTTCAGTGAGACACTGTTTCAAGGACAACGAACAGATGGCATCTTATTTTTCCAATATAATCAGTGTTAGTAATATTTTTAATGCTGAGTGGAGAAATCAGTATTATTTATGGAATTATTGATAGATTTGTAACATAGAACACAATCCGCTAATAATTTCAGGGAAATATTAGTTCTATGCTTGGGAACTTGATCATGAGCATAGCATAGTTTCCCCTCAATTATTGCCCTCCAGATGTATTAGACCTATGATGACGAACCTATGGTACGCATGTCACAGGTGGCACATGGAGCTATTTTTTAGGGCAGGTGAGGCTTAGGCCCAGCTAATTTCGGCCTTCATTTTTGGCCAATTTTTGCCCTTCCCTGAGATCTCCAGAGGGGAAATAACAACCCAATGCACAAATTGAAAGTTCAGGAATGGACATCCGTTTTGCGTGTTCTTCTCTCTGGAGAAAAATGACCCTATAGGCAACCC
>JAPKID020007858.1:0-10112 GCA_026931265.2 Tropidonophis doriae
TATACAGACTCAGTCCAATCAGAGTACAGACTGTGTTAACCCATTCATGGATGCTATCTTCCCCTTATTGAGAATTAGAGCATTATCCCCCATTCCAATAAACTGTTCTCCCATCCAGTGTATGAAATGAAAAACTTCTAAGTGTTTATTGTTTCAAGGTAGATCAGGTAGATTTATAGGGACATAAGAAAAATAAGTTCACAAGTCACTGATTTTTAGTAAAACTCTTAGTCTTGCTCTTGCTCCAAGCTATATGAACCAAGCAGTATTTAGCATGATGAACTTCTATACTTGAGTCATTCAATTATCTGGATTGTATTTCTCACAAGTACTGCATGAGGCTGTTATCTGCCATAAAGATCTACTCCTCTTGTTGTTGGCTATTGAATGATAAAAGCTTCTAGGTGATTCTGCACTAACATGATGAAGGAAAGTAGAAGCAAAGCATAGCTCAGGATATTGTAAGAAAATGTGCCTCACAAAAGCCAATAATACCTGGCCTAAAAACTCATGACCCTAGTCCTTTTCAAGTATGGAGGAGGAAGAGTGGGAAAAAGAATTGAAAGGCAAAAGAAAAGGGGGCAAAAGGAAAGCAAATTAATCTGAATACAACTTTTACAAAAGTATTCATTACACTGCTGCACATATTTGTATCCTTGCAAGCTGATCTTACCAACATAACATCCATATATCACTTAATGCATTGTTAATTAAACTTTTCACCCATTTTTTCTCCTCAATTTATCCATCCATTATCTCTGTTCCCATTAACTTTTCCTTTCTATATTTTATACTTCTGTATTTTTTTTCTGATTTCACCTTTTCATCTTCTATTTATGATCAAACTAATTCAAAATCATTGTTTAATATCGATCACTAACTTTTGTATTCCATTCACACTCCCTCTGACTCATTCCGTCTTATTTACCTTTTCTTGTGAAGAAACGTTCAAAAAAGTTTCTTAAGCATCCCACTCCCACTGTATTGTGCTTACTTTTATGTTTCCTCTGACATATGGTACCCAAGACTCACTTTAAAAAGTGAGCAAATGCATGCTGTTAAACAATGACATTTTTACCTTTTTTTGATAAACAAGCCACATAATATCCACTATCTTTCTGTCAGCATTTACGCCTTTAAATTTCTCTATCCATTTTTTCATCTTCAGTAAATATTCTATCAAATACATCTATGGCTTTTTTTTCACCACTTTTATATAGTGGAAATCATACAATTTGCCAAAACAATTGGAAAGGGTCCAAACAATCATACTAATGAATTCTTACTGGATACTGTTTTTGGAACAAAGAGCCCAATGCAAGGTTGCTATAAATATACAGTATATATATATTACACATATATACCATGTAAGACATTTGCAGAAACACCTTTGACAGTGACATAGGTTGTTGCTTGGTAACAGTGAGATAGCTATTTCCTGATGAGCCCCTAAATCCTGACTGTGAAAATACAATAAAAAGTCTTTTGGTATGTAATTTTTATCCTTCATTAGGGAGGCTGTGTGATAAAAATGTGCAGGCCATTTAATATTCTTGAGGTGCCTGGTTTCTTAAGAAATGGGAGCTATTCTCAAATTTATGAAATAGGCCTTGAACTTTTACTCTTGTCCAGTTATACAATTGAGTCCTATAATCTGTTACAGAAAAATAAATGAATGTCATAACATAAGTTAATTATATCAATAAAACCTATCTGTGGTCCATATATAATATAAATATATGTAATTAAATCAAGTTTACAATATATCTGTTTGCAAATAAAATATTTCAACAACCAAACAGTATGCTTAAGCAAAATAAGCTCTACATCATTCCATTTTCTCAATTAAATACAGCTACCTGATTTTAGGAAGGAACAAAGCACTCTTAAAAAACCTTGCTGAAAAAACTTCAGGGATTAATTCAGGAAGTTACCAAAAATCAAGGCTGACTTGAAAATACAAAACTCCCCTTCTCCCACCTCACAAGAAAAGGAAGAAACTAAAAAGAAAACCAAAGCCATGTTCCTTGCAATCTATTTAATGTTCACTTCAAATCATTAGATGCTCAGAAAAGAACGGTTTCATATGACTGTAACAATATTCATACATTCATGGTCCAATCAATACCTTTTAATACCATCACAAGCATTTCTCCTACTTTCATTCAACCAAAAGATCATCACACATTATGTTTCATTTCCTACTCGTTATTGAATCATGGACTAAAATATTTATGTTCTATTATTTATGCTTTACTTCTATCTTATATCACTTTTCCAATCATGGAAAAAACCATTCATTTCCATATTGTACACATTTTTATTTAATTTTACCATATATATTTTATCATATACTTCCTGACATCCATACATTTTTTCAAAGGTCTAGTAAAGAGAATATATTGATCTGTGCTTCCCTAAACATTTTCAGCATTTTACTCACTGTCAGTTCTTTATACTTCCTATCAAATTCTTTAAAACAGCCTCCAGGCAGAGTTAACAAACTAATCTCCCTGTAATCTCTTCTCTTAATCTTGTTACCTTTCCCTTTGTATAACAGAATAGTAAAGACATTCTTTCAATTCACAGATAAAGATGAAGTTTTTATATATATGATACATAGATATTTAACATTTTCCAGATATATCATTGACCCCTCCAATGTTGCTATTTTTTCAACATTCTCAGAACACATATTTATTTATTTATTTATTTATTTAATTGGATTTCTATACCGCCTCCTCTCCCCAGGGGACTCGGGGCGGTGTACAGGTGAAATTAAAAAGCTATACAAAAAACACAGTACTACAACAAGATAAAACAGGATAAAACATATGCGTTCCTTCTTCCACATTTCTGTTAAATTGTATTTATGCAGCTGCATTCATCTTGAATTATTGTTATCATTTCTGTACAAATCTAGTAATCACCCAAGTTTAATTTCATACCAAATTTAATTATTATTTTATTCTTCATTCCACTTCATTCCACTGATTGAAATGTGTTGCATAGTGTTTTCACCCATTTCCACAACAATTCTTTATTTCTAAATCACTAAGCATCTTCTGTTCTTCTTTTAATCTTGGTCTCTATTTCAGTAATCTTAATTTCATTATTTCTCCCTTACCACCTCTTTCATATCATGATTTCACTAAGCATCCTTTTTAAAAAAATCCATCAACCTAATTCCACATTCTTCTGTGGCACATTCTTCTATTTCACTCTGTTCTAATCAGCTTTTTCATTCACTTTATTATTTTACTTTCTATTCATTCTTTTGGGATATTAATCTAATCTTAATCCTAATGCTTTTTCATACACAATTCATATTTCTTCTTTCTATAGGAATTCTACTTTCTACATTTAATTCTCTTACATTCTGTAGACATTCTATCAACATCCTGCTGCCCACTTGGGACCTCTTATCAATCTTGCATTCTTCATTTTCTCAGTCTTTCATCATAAATGATCCAATCACTCAGGTTTTCAGATTTTCATTTCTTTATAACGTATATACTGTAAACAAATAGAGTTCTTAAAACAAGGATTTGGAGCAGACTTTTAAGTGGATGCTTAGCAGTTACCTATCTGGATAATTCCTATTCTATACTATTATCTAATTTCCCTGTATCCATTCATATAATATAGCGAACACACACACACACACACCAAAATCAGACATATAGAATCCAATAAGTTAATATTTTAAAGGAGTAACGGGTGAAGATAACATAAGAACACACACACACACTCTTATAAAAGGTTTAGTAACCTGCTTAATCTTTGTCTTATAATAATGAAGTAAATATATTTCTGTTACTTCCATGGCAAACCTCTAATATTTAACATAAGCTACAGTAATAATAGACAGATATTTCTGGGAAAGGATTGAGGATACTGTTTCTGCTTCGCAGGATTATTCATCTATAGTGCTGATGACACTGACGTATGATGGTGGCCATATTTAGTTAAACTTTTTTTTCACTGTTCACATAAGATTATAGAAAAAGAGACACATTACCACCTATGAAATTTGTCATAATATATAAATCACTCTTATAATTTCATGACTCTGTGAACCGTTCAAAGCTGAAAGCTAAAAAATCCCACCATTTTAAGGTCTTTACTAGGACATGAAGAACAGATGTTTGGAGCATGACAACTCAGCATGACTTACCAAGAATGGCATGCAGCATCTGCATAGGTCACACTGGGACAAAGCACTTGTCACTAGACACTAAAGCCCAAATAGATATTTTCACCATCTGTCTCTGCCCAGCAGCAGTTTTATTACTACTTCATATCATTTACTGTTTATAAAATCTATGTCTGGAATGCCTTTGTTATTATATCACTGTGGCCTGCTGATTTACAGAGAGCAACATTATCATTTTGGCAAAAGAAATACAAATGGAGATAATTTGCCTGTCCAAATCAATGGAAACAGAAATATTTTTGATGTAGGACATACCAATATTCAGTTTTGGATTCCAAAGCTTCTATAAAGCTGATGTCTTTCCTATTCCAAAATAATGACAACTATATTAGGGACATGTTTATTTGTTTCTTTTCTACTGAAAAAATATGATCATGTAACCTAAAAAATGTATGTTTTTAATGAATTATTTAAAATATATAAGAATTATCATTATGTTTTATTATATTTTAAAAATGATGTCATATAATGATTTCACCATTCACAATCACACATAGATATTGTGTATAGTTATTTTCTTGACATTAAAAAATGAAAAAAGAGATAAATATGTTTAAATGAAAAATAAAGGAAATAGTGCAAACTATATGGACATTGAGAAGAAAAACAAGGAAATTAACTTGAGTGCTAAAATATATATGTGTACAGGTTGCAATTGAAAAGAATCAATACAAAGGAAAAGGATTCTTAGATGCCAAGAAAAAATAAGGGATAGTAGAGTTCATGGAATTCACAAAGATATCATAATTGGGAATCTCTGAAATGAAGGTAGAAGTTGCTCCCAAAGAGTTAAATGGAAATTTTAAAAATTGGCATTGTAGTCCCTGAAATAATCATATTGCTACTGTTTTGCAACTGTGCAAAACTATGGATTAACAGACATTAAAATGTCTGACAACAGTGTAGTCAGTCTAATTCATGTTTAAAATATTATAAGATTCTTGCAGCTTATATAGTTTAGTAATAATGACCAATAATGAAAATTAAAATAATAATATTTATGGAGAGGTGTGGTTTTTATCCAATCCATATTTGTTCTGTTATTTTTGCTCCATACATTTTTCAGTCTTGAACCCACCTCTAAGAGTGCAGGGTCCAGCAGAACTGAACAATTAAAATAAATACTATTTTTGTTCTTGTTATATAAGCATACATTTTTGCACTATATGATCACCACCATCATTCATAAAGAAAAGAGAAATTTAAGAAAATATAGAAAGACCTGAAATGAAGAGGATAAAATTTAACAGAGAGGAATGTAAATTTCTAAGTGGCAAAAACTAAGGTAGAAATACAAGGTAGAGGCTTGGTAACAGCATTTGCAAGAAATCTGTGAATGCTTTTCAACCATGAATTACGTTGAGCCGGCAGTGTTTTACAGCTGCTAAAAAAGCAAACACCATTTTGGAGTGAGATGACAGGAGCAGAGAGACCCAGAGTCAACGGGAGTCAAGCAGCAAATTTAATAATAAAGAAATTGCTCTTGACAGACCTCATCTGGAGACTGTATCCAAGTCTGGACAACACAAATGATGTAGGCTAGAAGTGAACTGGTTAAAGGAAAGGGGTATCTTTAGCCGTCAGAAAATGGGTATATTTAGCCTACAGAAAAGAGGAGATAATATGACAGACTTCAAATATGTGAAGCACTGTCATATAGGAGAGGGAGTGGATCTATTCTTTCTGGCTCCAGAGGAAAGAGTCAGAACTGCTGGGTTAAAATTACAAGGAAGGATATTCCGGCTTGACATCAGGAGAAATCTTTCTGATGTCTGAGTTGTCAATCATTGGAATAAGCTATTACATGAACTTGTGAGTTCTCCTTCACCAAAGGTTCTTTAAACAATGGCTGGGTAGACATTCATCAGAGATGCTTTAGCAGATCCTATACTGAGCAATGGATTGTATGGGGTAACCCACAAACTCCCTTTTAACTCTATGATTTTATAATCATTTAAAATATATAGAAAGGGCTATGAAAGTAAGATGAAAGGGGGGGAAAGAAAGCTAAGCTTTGTTACACATTTAAGTTCAATTGGATATTGAAGCTAGATGTTTATAGATAGCCTCAACTTATGACCACCATTGAGGCCAAAATTTATGTTCAGTGAGAAATTTGTTAAGTGAGTTTTGCCCCACGCCTTTTCTTGCCACATTTCTTAAGTGAATCACTGCAATTGTTAAATTAGGAACATGGTTGTTAAGAGAATCTGGTTTCTCCATTGACTTTGCTTGTCAGAAGGTTGCAAAGGGGGAATCACATGACTCCTGAACACAGCAACCGTCATAAATATGAGTCAGTTGTCAAGCATCTGAATGTAAACCACGTGACCATGGGTTGCTGCAATGGTCATATGTGTGAAAAATGGTAAGTTACTATTTTCAGTGCCTTTGTAACTTCGAACAGTTACTAAACAAACTGCTGTAAGTTGAGGATGATCTGTATTTCAAAGATACTAAAGTAAACTTTGAGGAAGGATTTGAAGGAAATAAAGCATCAATCAAATATTATGGTAGGCATCATTTGTATGAAGAACCACCCTTTTTGTTTTACAAGAAAAATGGGGGAAAGGCCCAAGGTTGGGAGCTAAAACACCATCACAGTAGTCAGGGCCAAACATGTCCTCAATATGTACATATTTCCTTTACTCTTTGCCTTTACTCTTGTCCAATGGAAAAAAATTCACAGGTTTTGACTAGGTAAAATATATATTTTATATCTCAACTGTGCTCCATTAAAGACAAGACTGTGATGATCCTACATCAGGCTCCAAAGAAGCAGAGTTAGAACCCAAATTAATGATTTTCTTGCTGAGAAAAAAAATCCCAGAGTGCTCAAGGTAATGTAGCAGAATGAGTCACAAGGCAAAAGTTGGAGGGAAAGGAAGAGAATGCAACTGAACCAGAAAAAAACGTAAATGCCAAGTTTGACCATGTGTTTTAGTCCTGCCTTAAGCATGAAGACAGCCGGGTGAGTTCTGGGTGGTCATTTTCAGCCCTAGGAAGCAGGCAATGGCAAACTACATCTGAAATTTTGTCAAGAACACTGCAGGGACTTGTCCAGGCGATCACCAGGAATCAATGTGAACTTAAAGGTGTTAAAAAAATTAAAAACATATACCAAGAAGCAAAGCAATGATGATATTGGAGACTATTAAATGAAGATTACCTAACATTAAAGCATGGAACATGGAAATATGTTTGAAAAAAAGGGAGGGGTGGTTCAGTGGCTGAGCATGTCGATGAGAAAGGTCGGCAGTTCAAATCCCTAGTGCCGTGTAACAGAATGAGCTCTCATTACTTGTCCCAGCTTCTGCTAACCTAGTAGTTCAAAAGCATGTAAAAGATGCAAGTAGAAAAAGAGGAACCACATTTGGTGGGAAGGTAACAGCGTTCTATGTGTCTTTGGTGTTTTGTCATGCCGGTCACATGACTATAGAGGTGTCTTTAGACACTGCTGGCTTTTCAGTTTTGAAACAGAGATGAGCACTGACCCCTAGAGTTGAGAATGACTGGCACATGTATGCAAGGGGAGTCTTTACCTTTAACTTTTATGTTTGAAAAGGAGTCAAGATTCAATGAAGAATATACAGAACATACAAATTATGTACTCTATGCTGTATCTCAGTACTGTATTCAGTAAGGTGCACAAAAATTATAAATCCTGCATGGACAAGCTGTAGGTCAAGGAAGTGGGTGGGCAATTGGCTGCTTAGCCATCCAAGACCTGAACTCAACAATTATTAAGGTGATAGAAAGGCGCTAATGCGACATGCTAATGATTATTCATGTATCCCAAGAGAGAACAACCTTATCCATGGATCAACTTTTTGAACAACACCTTAAGCCATCAGAGATATATGAAGAAAGAATGTCAGTGATGTTCTGTGTATAGATTTCCATTGCTTGAATGAATCTAAGTTCAATAATGTAGCAAATGATGTAATAGGTCTTGTCTCAATACTCATGTACACAGGAGCAATTGAGATTCCTTTGGATCTTCTACTTCGGAAAATCAGACTTTTTTTTACTAAAGAGGGGGATGATGGAAAAAACTGACTTGGAAAAATTAACTGCATTAGAGAACTGCATTCTTGAGGGGCATTGTATTAGTACTGCGTTAAACCACAAGGCTTTTAAAAATCAAGTCTCAGTTATTGTTTATATTATATTATTGGTGTCCTATTTGAACAGACATCACTTGGTGCCCACAATTAATGAGTTCTGGCTTTTTTTCTAATTAAGGAACAAAGATTCTTCTATGTTTAGTACAGAGTGCCACTGTCTCCAGAAAGCATTTAACTAGAGAAGAAACCTTCTAATTACTTTACAATAGGATTTTTGATATATAGGAACATAATAGGTTAGAGAAATTAAAAGCATTTTGCAACATCAGTTACAACTAAGCTTTTAACCAACATGGTAAAAGGGTCATAAATCATCTCATCCCAAGTAACACTACTAATAATAACAACTTCTGGATGTTATTTATATTTTTCTAATTATTGTATTTGTACTTGGTCTAATGAAAATGCAATGTATAAATTATATTATGTCTGCAGAACATATCTGAAAAGAAGAATAATTAGCAGGTGGCTATTAAAGTATAAAATACCTTTAGAGTACAGTCGATTAGGATTCAAACATGTAATTAAGAAAGTCAGAAAGATAATCTCACTTTATACAGCAATTAGGGCTGTTGGAAATAGGATACTATCTCTTAAAGTGTTACCAATATACCACACCACTAAATAATCTGTGCTGTTGGGAAGCAATACTTGCTATCAAGGGCAAAGCTGCTATACACTGAGGTAACGGCAAATGACAGACTGTGGTTCAAGTCCATTAGCTGCTATGTGATAGGAGCCCATTCACTAGCACAGGACCTGTGAAAATTCTTAGATCTCTTTAAATCTTTGAATTGGATTGCTGCATTAATTCTTAAGAACTGCAATCCTTCAACCAAGTCAAATTACCCTCATTAACAGGGGGAAAAACTGCCTCTGCAATGTTTTTAAAAAAAAGATATTTATTACCTATAATCACTTCCCTTTGCTTCTTCTAGAAGTATTAAAAAAGGTTGGAAAAAACAGACGGGAGGGGGGAGGCATAGGGAAACCCAGACACTCTTTCAAATATTAGGTGAGAAAGTTAATAAACCATCAATTTACAATCCTGAGTGGAAATTTAAAATCACACAGATAAAGGGGTTGGGAACAAAAGGAATCTTAATTAATCTGGAAGACAGGAAAAAGATTTGAAATGATTTTTGTCTGCCAGTGTCATAAACACAACGGGTGGGGTAAAAATGCTCCCATTATCAGAGGCTGGGTTAGAACAGGATTTCATAATTAGACATGTTAGAAATGCTGTCATCAACTAGAAGATTCATGTACTAACCAAAAGGTCTCAGAAGTCAGTTCAAAACTTCTACTCATTAACATCTGCTATTAATCTTTAACTTTCATAAATATGCACAAGGGCAGTGAGCATACAATAAAGATGTAAAACAAATATTTTGTTGTTCTGTTTTTGGCCTTGTGGAGATCTGCGACAATCTCACAAATGTCAAGAATCATTAAAAACAACCAGGCAAGATAACAGACAGCTATTTGTTCTTTGTAATAGACAATCTTGCTCTTTCAGTAAGCAACAATCATTTATTTATTTTTTAAAAAATGCAAAAATAAGTTTGCAGGCTTCCCTCTCGCACCCCTGCACTGTTACTTTGAAAATCATCATTATCAACCAGTCAATAGAATTAAGTTTATTAGGAGATGAAAAAAGGAGTATTTTGAAAAGCTAATCATTAAAAGATGCAATAATGAACTACAGAGGCTTTGCCAACAAATAGGGCAAGTGTCCCAGTCATTGGGACAAATGAAAGAAGAACCTT
>JAPKID020007859.1:0-10112 GCA_026931265.2 Tropidonophis doriae
CAACCCACTCCCTCCCCCCACCCTGGGACCCCCTAAAAACCGAATTAAAAATCTATTTAAAAAACCCCTGAGTTTGCGCTTCTTCCACTTCTCGTAACTTACAAGTCCATCATAGTTGAACTCATTCTTTAATTAATGGCTGTTCATGTGTGCATGTGTTTATGTTTGTGTTTATGTTTGTTACACAGCTTTCAGGAAGAAATTGTTTTTCAACTGGCTATCTAAATACTGATTTCTTATATTTGTGCATTTGATCATCAAAAAATTGATTGGTGTTAGGAAAGGACCAATAGTTTCTCTAATAGCCAAACAATGTTGCAATAATTAATTTTGTTCTAGAGTAAATGGTATCTCTAATGCCAAAGTCATTTTTGCAAAGCCCTCAGTGTTCCTTCCAAATGTGCAGTACAACTAAAAGGTTAATGGAAATACTTGAAGAGTAAAATGTCAGATCCACTTTTGAAATTCTCCCCAGTCAGTGATTTTCGTCTTCAAAACCTCTAAAGAGAATTGAAGACTTTAGGTTTCCTTACATTTTATTTCCAGAAATACTACATCATGAAATAACATCTCAGATTCCTCAAGTATATCTTAAAATTGGTTAATGTTACAAATAACTAAATGGCTACTAAATAGCAGACAGTCCCCCCCCCGTCCCTCCCAAAATCTCCTTCTTGGCACATTAAATTACCTTACATTTTATATTAGAGCTTACTATTTAAAAATAACTCTTGTTTTTAATACAGCAGATTTTCCTCTCTCCTTGCTAGGTAGGGTGTGTGTGTGTGTGTGCGCGCGCGCGCGCGTGCGCGTGTGTTTAATAAAAGTTTGCCATTGGGGCATTGTAAAACTACAATTGCTAGTTGTTTTCAGATAGACATAACCAGTTAAAGGTGATTGAATATCAAGGGCTGAATGGTGGTTATAATGCTTGCTGTTGGGAGGCTTCAATTCATTATTTTAACAGTAAAAGAACACTGCTTCAGTACAGGACATGGTTGTAGTATTGATTGAGTTTCTCAAAAAGTCTTCTCTTAGGATGCAGAGTGCAGTCAGACATGCACAAACAACATTCAGCTCCCCTGATTCTGTCATGTGTTCCTTGTACCTCAAACTAAAGCAGCCTCAAGATACAGAAAATGCCTCCTTAGTTGAAGGCAGACAGAGCTCTAAGCCTGACTCAAGGGGGTTATGCAGATGTTGTGACCTTTCTTCCACAGACCAGATTTTACACTCAAATTGCCATTAAAGCTCTTTTTCCCTAGAGGCCCACAGTCAACTTGTGTGTTTTCTCCATTAGGGTAAAAAGTCAGCATGGCACCATGCCCGCCCTGCATACAGAATGGAATGGAACATAAATAAACTGTAAAATAGCCTTGTGTCTAAGGGAAACAACAGTGTTCGGTTAACCCAAGCGTTTGCCGAATGAAACATTTGCTTTATACAGCAAATGCTTCATTAGGATAATACGAGAACCACGCTGCACATATAGAACAAGCACTGTTCCATTTCTGTTCCTATTTTCTTTTACTTTTCTCTCTCAGAAATAAGTTCATTAGCTGCTCATTCTGCAATATCTGCTCTTCTTTATTCAAATCTTTTCTTGCCCATGAGGGCTATAAACACTATCAGTTGAGAGATCTCAACCTTTTATCTGACAACACATATCTAGCTAAAAGATTCCAAACAAAACTCACCATGCAAATTTACATTCTCAACAGTGTTATGTTTCCATTTTTTTTTACTACCAGTTTGCACGTACCCGCAACGTTTCTGCACATGCACAGAGACATCCAGGCAGGTAGGTGGAGCCTCCTGCTGCTGCTAGTACCAGTTCACCCGATCTGGGTCAAACTGGGAGCAACCCACCTCTGATTCTCAAGCTAAAAACTCTTCCTGTCATGCTACGCTGAAGTGAATGTAAGGAAAGAATATGCCAAATCCATAGGTCTGCTACTGTTAGAAAACAGTAAAGGACTTTGAATCGAATGCTATCTTTGGGCAATTTTTTACCTTTAAGATTCTTCTTCTTGAAAAGTGATCTGAAATAGGAGCAGCATCTTGACTTTCTCTTTCTGTGCCTCCCTTCAACAAACAGTTTCTTGCTTTCCTGGAATTCTGCTTTGTTTTTTCAAAAGGATCCAAAGTGACCATCACTTGGAAGAAGTGAGTGGTTAAGCCGTATTTTCCAGGTATATGTTGGTTGATGGAATAGTAGGGACTTCTTGGAGACCATAAGAAATGACTTCCTGTTTCCAAAACAAAGATTTTGATCCATTTAGTGTCACTGTGGTAAGCCAGGGATGTCGAACTCCATTTAATGAGGGCTACGTCAGGGTTGCGTTTGGCCTCAGGAGACCAGGTGTGCATGGCCAGGATAGGCATGACCAGCTCAATGTCACTCGTGTCGGGGGTGCCTGTGGTAGCCCAAGTGCTCTGCCAGTGAAAAAGTTTTTTTTCTGGCAGAGCATTGCAGGAGGCTATTGCAGCCTAAAACGGAGCTTGGGAGAGCCATACATGCCATACTGAGCTGCATTTTTGCTGGCAGAGGTACCATGGGCCAGTCCTTCGCTGTTTCCAGGACAGCCTCGCAGGCCAGAACTAAGCACCTTTGAGTTTGGCACTCCTGCCCTAAGCTAAATGATAACTTAGTTTTGGGAAAAATGAAAGGATAACAAAGAAATTCAAGATAATTCTACCTTCATTCTGTTTCATTTAAAATGGGAACTATTCTGGCAGTCTTTCAAATTTTTGCTACTATATATTACAATAATGTTTCAATAGTCCTTGCATTAACTGACTTTCAGCCTGGCCTACCTGGAAGGGCTACATTTATTAGGTTAAGTGTGTGTTGTGAAAACATGCCCTCAGAATCTTATTTTTATTGGCTTGCTCTGGTAAACAAGTCAGGGCAGATAATCTGCCAAACCAAGTTCCATATACAAAAGGTCATCAAGTGATCTCTACCATAAATGAGAATTTGAAACTAAGGCTTCCAACACAATGCCTCAAATTCTAACAATTGAACTATGTAATTTTCCATCACATAATTCTTTTCCCTTAATCCATGAAAGAGTGTAGTTTTCTTATAGGAATAGCATATTTGTTACAAGAAACTATGGTTTTGTTAAGTATAACTTCACTTCAGTTGATTATAGCTTTTCAAAGGAAGTACAAGCATCATCTCCAATCTTAGCAAAATAATTTCTTTTAGATTGACTGTCTCTTGAGGCCAAGTCCTCAGGAGGAAGCGATATAACTCCCTTTGTCGTCTGAAAAAGAAAATCACACACACACATACACATTCCGGCATGACCCTTCACATTAAATCCTATATAAAACATGTGCATGACCAATGGGAAGAGATACATGAAGAACATTTTTAGAATAAGAAAAGATAATTACCAGAAACATTCTAAAATGGTCTCCTGATTAGAGGGAGTTCTTCTCAAAAGCTAACAAAATTTGATACTGACAAATTGATTCTCAAGAGTGCTGTTTCTAAAACAAATGACAGTGGAGTACTCTATGATCTTTCACATGGATGTGGAGCATTCCAAAGAAGATGAGATGAAAAGGAAGCCATCCTTCATTTCAGAGCGCCTGTGAATAAAGAACTAGGAAAGGATGGCATTCTGTGGAACTTTGCCCTTTGGGATGTCTGATCCTATACATACTCACAGTTGGTATTTGGATTAATTAAAGTACAAGCAACATCTACTCTGGCCTTTTTGTAAGCTCAAATTGCTAACTAGTGTTTGATCCTGACTGCCTGGTCTTGGTTTAAACTAACTTATACAATGTCATATATTTTCTTCTTAACTCTTAAAATGCTCACATCTCAACAGGAATGTTATTTGAGATGCATAGGCTAATCCTAACCTACATTTGCAGGTCTTTGAGATAGAAAAACGTTTGTTCTACTGAAAGCTGCAGGTGGGGGAACCACATTTTCAATATGTGTTTTCTTTAATTGCATGGCTGAGGGTGTGCTTGTGTAATTCACTGGGGACAAAGTTATTAGATCAAGTCTCCCTAAGCTAGTGCCTTCCTGAAAGGTTGGATTTCAATTGCAATGCCAGCTGGAATTATAAAAATTGAAGTTCAACACATTTGGAAGGCACCTGCTGCAGACGGCTGCATGGGAAACAAAGATTATTTTATCAGACCTGACGTAACTTATTCTAAATCCATTTTTAAGATAAGTAAATGTAATTTATAATTTGTGTCACCAGCCAAAAGGACAGAGTTCTTTTTTTTTTCAAGAAAAAGGACAGAGTTCTTATAATGATATTATCCTATTATCTTTTTTCCAAGTACAGAAAGGCCCTGAGTTAAGAAAAAGGTTGATTCCCTAATTCAGATTTTAACCCAAATTTTTCAGAACTTTTATTTAAAAATGGACTGTCTGTTATTAAAAATGGTGGACATTCTTTCCTCGAGTCAAAAACATGCTGAAGCTTCACAATGCCTTCAGGTGCCACTGAAAACTGCTGAAAACAGGTTGTGTATTACAAATATACGGATTCAGCAGTTCTGCACTTCAGTTCAAGACAAATATCATATGCTATTTTTAGTAAATGGCATCCCATTCATATCTTGGTGCTGTCCTTAAATTGGATATCCTTAACCTGAGGAGAGTCTGTGGTGGCCAATTACACTCTATTTACTAGGCTTTGTGTTACTGTTAGGATCATCAATGGTCTCGCTTCTCTCTCTTCAGATTCTTCTAAAGTTTGTCTTAACTTCTTCACAAAGAAGTATCCAACTGACTCTTTTTGCTTCATTAGAATGCAAATAAGTCCCATCTCAACGTATTAGTTTTGAACTTGTCATTTATTTTTAACACAGTCCACATTTATTCAGCATTGCTGTTGAGAATTGATAAAGAATTGTTATCAAACTTGTATTTCATTTATTCAATTTGTGTAGCAATCTATATCATGTTTATGACTTTGGGTCACTCACATACAGTAATTTAAAAAACAATCAATTAACATAACCAATAAACATAATTCAAAAATAAAAAAACATAATGACCCTCTTTAAAATTATATTAAAGGCCAATTAAAAACCAAAATTGCAACCAGCAAAAAGAAAAGGAGGCAAGTGAAAATGCTGGATATAGTCATCTTAAACATTTCCAAGGATGTTGGCACAACCATATCTTCAGAGCTTTCTAGAAGATCATCAGGGTCATGGCCAATGTAAACTCCAGGGATGATTTCCAAAAGGTGGGGAGTATGGCAGAAAAAGTTCTTCCCTTAGGTTCTTCGAGGCGACACTCCTTCACAGATGGACACATCTCTTCTGCCAGACCTGTTGGGATGGGTAGATGCAACCAGGTACCAATCCTTCAAATATGCAGTTAATTGCATTTTTTATTATTTCTATTATTTTTCATTAATTTTAACTGTTTCTTGCTCTCTGTGATAATATTCTCTGCATTTTTCCCTCCCTGAATACATTCCACAATGAATTTCTCTCATGTACTTTGCAGCCATTATTCTCTACATATTTTTTCTCATTCATATGCTCCTTCATTTCATAATCCTTTTTTCATATTTTCTCTTACTGTTAATTCCATACATTTCTGTGGCACTATTTAACAGCTTCCTATTTTTCTCTGTATTGCTATTAATTATCTCAATAGCGTAACATTAGTAATAAATCATGCTTTTAGATTTGCTATCTTACTATGTGTATTTATTAATAAATAAATATGAATTCACAATTAATCTTTTTTTTCTGGCTTGATACTCACCAGCTAAAGTTTTCATTCGTTCTTCACTATCCAAATGTTCTGGTTACTATATCTGGATTTCCTTATCTATTTACATTCATCCATTCATATTACCTAAAATAATATTTTCCTCTGATTACATTCATTTCTTGATCATTATTGCTATTCAAAGGACCATATCATGTAAATATCACCAGAGCAGAGATAGGAGCAGAGATAGGAAGCAATATTATTGATTTTCTCTCTTCATTCTTGAAATACCCTGCATATTCCACACTGCTTTTAACAGCAGCTTAAAAATTTCTGAATGGCATAGCATTAAATAGGACTTCTCCATGTACAACCAATCAACAATTGCACCACAAATATCATGAATCAAATGCTATCCCAGCGCAGCATTATCTCTATGATATGTCCCCACTTTTTTTGAAGAGGAAAAATTATTTAAAGCTATCCTAGACAGGAATGATCTGTGTATTATTATTCAGCTATTGGTAGCTTTATTTTTAGATTACAATCAAACAATCTAGATGAGTGGAAAGTTTATACCTTTCTACTTTGTCCAGAAAATAAATTCAGTCATGCAGCATGTGGTTTCTAGGTGCCATAAGACTGCAGTTTGTTACGCAATTTTAAGTGTCTGCTTTGACATGTTGGGTCATAAACAACCTGAGAATAGAGTATGTGACACATTTCCCACTGCATTACAGAGCTGGACAATTGCTAATATTGTTGTAAATGGGCCTGTTTTGTGTGCTGTGATTTAAAAAGTGTCATCTTGCAGGTATTTTCTGTCTGTTTTCTGTTCATCTTGAACCTCATGAAGTGCCTACTATAACTACATTTTTTAGGAATCTGTTGCTCATTTGTCTTTTCACTGGGCCTCCTACAAATCTAACAATTTTGTTTTGTTTTGTTTTTTGCTTTTGTATTCTTTTCCACTTTCCTTTTATATTTATTTAAATATAAATATCCATTTATATATATATATTGCATTTTATTTCTGAATTTTGTTATTGCATTTAAAGTTTTTATTTTCCTCTTAAAATTGTGCCAAAATGTTGAATATGCAGACACATACCCATTCGGTTGCATTTTTCACATGGGAAGATCCTGCACAAGCTCTTCCCTGACCTGCAATTAATTAGAAATGTGCATCTCACTCAAATTAATAACATCAATTTTGTGAAAGCAGTGATGATCAAGTGGTGACCCTCTATAGAACTCCTTGAGCCCCCAAATTCAAAATCCATCCTGCAGAATTGTCTCCTGCAGCCACTGAAAAATGAAAAATCAAGAAAAAAGATGAAGAGGGGGGAAAAAGATGAGAAATTGATAAAAGAAAAAGCTATCAGTAAGAGAAAGGATAAATAATCCCACCCATTTTGACCTACTGACCCGTTCTATTTCCTTAAGCCCTGCCCACTGTTGATGTCACTTTATTCCCTCAGATTATTCTAAAAGCAACGTGCCCTGCTGTAAACAGTAGCTCTTTATTTGAGTGAGCTCCCTAAATATTATTCACCCTTGTTCCCATGGCTGTAGCCTACGTATCAATTGCATCTTCAGTTGGTGAGCTCTGAGAGTAGCAATTCCACCTTGAAATAAAACACCATTAACATGGTTACTGCACTAATGAGTATGCCCTGTGCAAGATGGGCAATTGTAACATGAAAACGAAATCATTGGAGATGATGAAGTGTGCATTTAAATATTATTCAAAGGAATATTATTGACCCATTGCTCTCCCGAGTGGTTGCAGTCTGTCATGTAGATTCTTGCTTAGATTCATATTGACGTACTGTGTGACATGGATTGTTGTTCCATACATATAAAGAGCAATATTCCAAATAATAGCATGTGCTTTGCTCTTCCCACACAGAAAGCAAACCCTTAAGAACGCAGCAGTTTTGAAATGGAAGGCACAAATCTTGACACCGAATATTGCTCACATTTTGCTTTCAGGAATAAAGCTATTTCTTTATTTATGAGAAAAATGTGAAAAGCACACAAAGCACAAAAACTAGTTAGGATATATTCTGCACTGCACCCCACCTACTTTGCAACGTTTTTTTTAATACAGCTATAAGAAAAATATAACATTTTATCCTGTCCTCTGTGCCACGTTTCCAGAGTGCATTTTTATAGCTGTGTGAAGAATAAGGGTTATAGGCAACAGAGGTTCCAGTACACTCTGAGTGTAATAAACATCAAAGCAGGAGGGAACCAAATGCTTAGAGAACTCCTGAAGACATTGTAGCATTTTAACCCCTGCTGTAAAATATCAAGGTATGAAGAGACTGAGTAAAATAGCACTTTGTAACAATATGATAATTAAGGGATTATAACCTGCAATACATGTTCCTGTAGACGAAACAAAAACCTTTCCCTCCTGAATATTACTCTGAGCATTGATTGTTGGTTGTCACCTATTACATCCGCTTCTGCTCAGAACAAGTGGATTTAGTTTGGCAACCTTGAACGGATCAAAAATATCTGGTTTATTATATTGTACTTCTTACAAACTTTAGGTTTCAACTATCTGAGCTCTGAAAGCTTATTTAGAGCAGCACCACCTACTGTGATTAACCTTCCTCCCCCTTGCCCCAACCTAGGACATAATTAAGCTTCTCCAGTTCCCTCTTAACCTGTTCCTTTGATCTTTGCCATGATGATATGCAAAGCCCTCACTGTAAGGCCTCACCTCTTCCCATTGGTTTGGATTTTTGATAACTCTGTACTGAGTTCTGAAAAAGCAAAATCTATTGAAGATTTTCTCAAGCTGTGGACAAATCCAGCTCAAAAGATAGTTTTCTTTTTTTAAAAAAAATCTACTATCAGCCAAAGAGTCTTCATTATTTCTCAGGACCCAAAAAGAAAATATCAGTCCAAGGAAATTCCAAAGGTCTGTGACTGACCTTTCTTTGGTTTTAATCACTGAAACTCCCGACAGCTTAATAAGTTGAAGGTGCTGGATCACAGTCAAACTTAATAAGGCCCATAGCAGAGGGTTGGCCGGTCCTGATTGCTCCCATAAGTCTTAGCACATCTGGCCCTCTGTCCTCGGGTGAGAACTGTTTTCCATAACTTTCTTCATGCTCATCACCCTGTACATTAGCTGTTTTTATTAACCCACAAATGATAGACTGCTGCATTTTTGTCTGCGTATTGGCAGTTTCCTGCCTTCTACCAGATGACAGAGATGATTGCTCCCTCCCAAATAGAATTACAGGCAGTGTGTTTTCAAACTCTCTCTCTCCTTTTTTAATCCTCTCTAACCCTTATATCACTGTGAGTCATGTGGCTCAGCCTAACCTTCAGCTAAGATATGATTAAACAACTGGACTACAGCTACAGGTTAGAAGAAGTATGATGTTGAAAATAAGGGGGGGCAGGGAATTGCTCATACCCACCCCCTTATTTTTTGAACATCATTCCATTTTCTTAAAAAGAAGGGGGATATTAAAAGTTGATAAAATATTAGTGTGATATATTTAAGGGTTCTCTACAAGGTTAATGACCCCAGAGATCACTAGGTGCTGATTTTGCCCAAGGTTGCCCTGAATAAAAGGCTCCTGCCACCACCCACTGAGCTATAGAGAGCAGTGTGACTCTGTTCTTTGTCCTTGCCTGAATACTTCAAAGCCAGTTCTTGGATGAGAGGTGCAGACCTCTAATATGCCAAGATCAGAGTACAGGCAGTTTTAAAAAGAAGCATCTATTTATTTAAAGAACATCTAGAACAAATGGTTATAACATCCAGTAATAGCAAATGATTATAATCTAACAATCCATCTATATTCTCCCTCACTCCTTCTTTCTCTCACTTCATCATTGCATTCTAACCTCTGCTGCTAGTCATGCCCTTATTAATTTTCATGTTAGAATTACACTTGGAAAAAGATCAATTGGAGAAAAATAGAGGCAAATATCCAATAGTGTAAAAAAAAACCTGGACATGTTTTACTGATGTTGGGAAAGAGCGATAGATTTGGAATCCCCATTAAGACAGTTCCACTAAAGAGAGGAAGAAGAGAAAACAAGAAGCATAAAATATATCTAAATTTGTATATGTTTATAATTAGAAAATTAATAGAAATTTTCATGTAGAAGATTGTTGATGGACTCCTTCAAGACTTTATTTCTGCCATCTTATCTTCTGGGGCAATGTGTGTTCATCATGAAGTGGAATTTGAACTGGATAACCCTTCAAATGAAGAATATCTTCAAATATATGACTTTGTTGTCCTGTATAAAATGGATGACCTCATTTCCTTAAGCATGCTTTTACATTTATTGATTTAAAGCAATAACTTCCAGACTCTTTTGCTTTAATTTGTAAATGTTTAACTCATTTTATGCTAGTTTT